>JAAEAF010004790.1:0-76490 GCA_011037195.1 Triatoma infestans | reverse complement strand
TAGCCAGGTGGTCTTTTGAGTGATTTGTTGACCCCTGTATATTGGCCAGGCGGCTTCTGTAAACTGACCGTATAATGACCACTTTGAAAGCAGTGTGTCTTTGGCGGTCCCTTTGACCGTGCACTGACCGCGGCTCATGACCTGAATAATAGCGACTGGTTGGCACCACTAGTTATAATTTTTTATAATTAAAAATTATATATTTTCCTTTTTTTCTACATTACAATACTGATGCCTTAAATTTTTATCTAGGAACTTTCTAAGCTTAATTAAACAAACAGGATTGGAGAGAGGGTACACAATAGAACCATAGAAGTGGTGGCCTTTGCTTGCTAGCTAGCTATCACAGAATATAAACCAGATACTACCAGCCGATCTGACAATATCGGTTTCGAACCAAATCGATTAATCGGAAGTATTTTTTCTGAATAGATTTTGTAGTTTTTTTACAAGTTTCTCATAAAGTTCATGCTTTGAATCTTCAAAGCCTTTCAAAAAAAAAATGCGAGGTCCGAGGTCATTAATATTTTGGAGGCCCTTCAAAATTTTGAAATAAATCTGTGGAAGCAAGGAAAATAAAAATGATGCTAAACAAAAAAAATTATACCATTTAAATTTGATATAAAAATTTTATAACACCAAAAAGCTCAAACCGTATAAAAATAAAATATACAATTTTTTTCTGACATATTGTGTCATTAATTTGAGGCTTCTAAAAATAATCCCCTGGGGGGCAGCCGCTCATCTTTCCTCCCTCTGATAAGCCCTGTATAGCCCGAAACCTGTTTTTTGAGCTAAAATGAAGTAGGCTAACATGGAAAAACTCTCTAATGACTACTTGCAACCTCTTGACTGTATTATTTTATATTTATTTATTTTATTTAAGGCATCTCAACATCTGTGGTCATTTGCGCCCGAAGCCTTGTCAGTGCACTACCGGCCACTGGACAGTGTTCTCCCGTTACAGACAACACTGTCCATCACCGGACAGTGAGCTGTAGGGGCTCCTAGGAAGAGAAAATCTAAGGGTAGTAGGCTGGATTCGAACCCGTGATCTCCGCGTTGCTAGCCCAGCTAATCCCTTCCCTTCTCTTGACTTTATTTATGGATTTTTATTCGCTACATATCTTTTTAACCTCAAAATACAGCAAAGTACACTAGGCCAAATCATAGATATTTAACTAGTGGCAGTTAAGTTGACTTGATCTTTTAGGCTGCTGCAGCCACTGTCATACAAAATATTTAAGTCTTCGGATTCAAAACGCATCAGTGGTTTGTTATAAAGTGACTGTTCGCCCATTTTGCACAAGCTTTTTGATTTTAGTTTTGATTTGATTAATACGCCTAAATCAAACAATGTCAAATGTACCGTAAATCAAATCAACATGGCTCTAAAAGAAGCCGTTAAACAATATGACGTTAAAACCTAAAGTGCTTTGCCCGAAATGTCACTTACAAAGACATCTACCATTCTAAACTCAAGAATTATGTTCACCGTAAATAATTTATTTTAATTTATTATTAATTTGTATTTTCTCTTGCATTCATTCATTCTACAGCAAAGTTAACTGAATCTTAAACAATTCAAACAACCTATGCAAAAATATTGTAAATGATTAAAAAAAAAACAAGAACAAAAAAAATAATAATTTGGGAATCAATTTCTTGCAAGATAAGTGTGTGTATGTGTGTGTGTGTGTGTGTGTGTGCCTCTCGCCTTAATTTGCTGGCGTTGTAAAATTACATTATTTGTTATTTAAATTGTTCTTGAATAAAACATTTTTAAATATTATTAAAAAATATATGAAATAAAAACAAAAAAATGTGCCATTAATATTTATATATATGTTTTTGAAATTAATATGTGTTTAAAATTGAAAGAAAAAAGAATTTTGGTTCAAGTGACAGTAGGGAAACTTAGTGAAGACTGGAATAATGTTGGATAACTTATAAAAAAATATTTAAAAGACTGTTCCATTCTTCTTATTGGTTAAAACAGAGAATGAATATGTAATTTTGTATTTCTAAAGTGATGAGTAACCATGGCTTCAGTTGTTAAAATGAAAAACAATTACTGCTCTTCGAAGATTTTTTTCTCAGAGTTGATTCCAAATGTTTGAACATTTTTGATAAATCAAAATATGTCTGATAGTTTTTTCACAGTTCTTCTTAACTAAATTCTATAGCCCATTCACACATAACTTTTTTTTTTTTTTTTGATGTAGTGCAAAGAAAATAATCGACATTTCTCATCATCGCAGAATGGTGCAATTTTCCTTATGCTAAGTCCCACCCCGCTATTAGTTGCTGTGTCTTTCACGGAACTCTCTCAGGCATCTAGTTAGATCCCTTACTGGACATTGTGGTTTAAGGACACATCTCTACGTAATTGAGACTCATGCCGGAAGCCTCATTTTGTAAAATGTGTGAGACATAGAAGTGGAAACACCCATCCATCTTGTGACAGATTGCTTGGGTTGTGAGGAAAATAGGTTCAGGACGTTTAGTAGATTGTAGATTATTGTAGGGGATTATTGCACTGCGACTAGAAAGATCTATTGTGCCCAACGGAGCCTTCTCTAGCTACAGATAACACTCCCCATCACCGGACAGTCAGCTGTAGAGGCTTCTAGGGGGAAAAAAAAAAATTTAAGGGCAGCATGCTGGATTCGAACCCGGGACGTTGCTAGTCCAGCCGCTACCACTGAGCTAATCCCTTCCATTTCCCTTGACTTTCGCCAATTAACTAGATACGGAGAGCCTAGTTTGTGTACTGGTGTTTGTCCTTGTCTGTAAAGTGTAGAGTGTATGGAGTTTAAGTATATTGTGTACTGTTCTGATGAAGTGCATGTGGAGTACTCAACTGAGTAGGCTGTTTCCCATTAATTGTCCGATTTATTCGGACTGCGGTGAATCTTAGTTGGATTACACCGGATCTGGATATTTTTTTGTTCTAGACCCGGTTTGTTGTTGTTTTTCTTGGGTAGCTATATGGGCCCAGTAGGGCTTTAAATAGCGTAGGGTTTTTTAGTCCCTACCTAAAGACAAATAATAATAATAATAATAATCCACCAGGGAAGGGATTAGCTAAGTGGTTAGCGCACTGGACTCCAACGCGGAGGACCCAGGTTTGAGCCCAGCTGTGGTATGCTTGGATTTTTTCTTCCTAAGAGACTCTACAGCTCACTGTCCGGCGATGGACAGTGATGTCTGTAACGAGAGAACAATGTCCGGAGGCCGGCCGTTCACTGAGAAGGCTCTGGGCGCCAATGACCATAGATGTTCATGCGCCTTAAATTAACAGAATAAATATAATAATAAATACTTTAAACCCCCCCCCCCCCCGCAGAAAACCAAAACACTTAATAACAATAAATTAGGATAAAACTTTTTATTTTCTCTTACTACTTGTTGTAAGAGCCGAAATTCGTAAACTTGAGTTTTCATAAGAAATACAGGTCACCTGAGTCTGCCAAAATGTTTTTTTTAGAAATTAGTATTTTCTTCTATATATAATAGGGAACAAAATAATTCAAAAACTATAAAATCGCAGACACCTTTTGAGAATTCCGTTTGGATATCACTCAGGAGATCCGGACAGTCTTCTTTGATGAAAAGTACTGAATAGATTTTTCAGTTATTTTTTTTTCCTTTTTTGTGATTTTCTCGAAAAAATAATAACCTAATTATTTTCTTTAAAGTTTGTATTATTATTAATAGGTATATCATTTTTATTTGAATTTTTTTTCTAAGAAAATTGACTGTAGAGGGGAGAAAGAAAGGGAGATATTTGGTTTCCCTCTAATCAAAAATATCATTTCAATGTATTATTATGGTTCAACTAAGTTATGGGAATTGAAATATAAACTGCTGGACAAAATTATTGCTTAAAAATTTCAAAATATTATAATTTGAAGTTGAAAGGTATTTTCGTATTTTTTTTTTTTTATGAATTCATGTTGTTGAACTCTAATCCAAAGGAAAAAAAAGAACAACTACCAAAAATTTAAGAAAAACCTGGTTTTATTACACGAAATAAAAAATAAAGCTCAAAAAAAAAAAAAATCTGTTAAAATTCAAAATTAAAATGGTTCTTATTTATTATCACTTCTTCATTTTTTTTTTCAACAGTATTTAGTGATACCTCCTCTTGCTGTGATAACTGCAGCAAGCTTCCTTGGCATTGAAGAGATTAGATTTTGGATAACCTCTTGAGAAATCTCATTCCATTCTTCAATAACTGCTGTACAGAAGAGTGCTAGGGGCAATCAGGCGAAGTCTGAGCCGTCTTCCAATTGTATCCCAAAGGTGTTCTATTGGATTTAGGTCTGGACTTCTCAGTGGAAAAACCAAACGTCGAATCCCAACATCCTAGGTACTCAAGGACTGACAACTCGAGCAGTGTGACATCTGGCATTGTCCTGCATTAATAGAAAACCATCACCGTCACTTTCAGAAATTGGCACAACATATCGCTGAACCTCTTCTAGGTACTTCCGGGCATTTAGCGTCCCATTTTCCACAATATGTAAGCCTGTTCGTCCTTCAAAACTTATGCCTCCCCAAATCATTACACCGCCTCCACCAAAAGCCACTCTTGGAAAAATGTTTAGCCTCTGCTTATCTCTCACCTAAACGCCTCCAAACTCTCATTCTTCCATCTGGAGAATGTAGGGTGAATCTCATCTCATCTGTGAATAAAACACGTTTCCAATCCTCTGTTGTTCAACTGATATGTGCTCGTGAATATTGCAGTCTGGCTAGTCTATGTGCTCTGGTGAGAAGAGGGCCAGTTGCGGGTATACTGGAAGCCATGTTTGCTCCATTTAACCTTGGTCTGACTGCCCTACTTGAAATATAGACATTACGGACATCAGCGTTCAAGTGACATAATTCATTCATAGTGATTCAAACCTATTTCGTAAAACATTCAGCTTAATAAAACTCTCATCGGTCCGGGTTGTACTTCTAGGGCGGCTCATAACTTGCCATCGGGAGTACCTACCAGTCTCCCTATGGCGTGCTAAAATTCTTTAGACAGTGGATTGGCTTATTCGTAAGCAATTGTTACTTGATTTAGCTATTCCTCATGTAATGTCATCACACGTACTGCAATTTCTTTCGAATAATTACCATGAAGAGGTATGTTAAGAACAAAAAGCGGAAAAAATAAAGAACTGATAAGAAAAAAAACTAAACAAAAATGTGTAGGAGAGAGAAATTACCAGAAACAGTGAAAGTAAAGAACTGGAATTATTATTGTATTTTCAACAGTTCAGAGAATTAGTCACTTAAAAACATAAACAAATGGTTCAGTCCTTATTGCTCTTTGGTTCAGAGTTCATTTACAACGATTGTATAAAAAAAAATGCAGTAATAGACTGTAACTTCAAATTACACATCATTTTAAAATTTTATGCAACTTTTGTCCAGCAGTTTATATTCAAATGTAATAAGAACTAAATAGATTGTTAAAATTCCGAATTTCTAGAAAAAGTTGGTTCCGCACAGCCGGTAAGATCACAGAACATTTGTTCCAGTTTTCCTTGATTATCTCGATAATGGGATTTCTTTAATCTTGATATACTATTAAGTAAGTGATTACTAATTAAGCTTTTGATTAAAACTTTTTCTCGAGAAAGTTTGTTTATATTTAAAGAATATTAGGAAACTTTGAAATCCAAAAAAAAAAGTGAAGAATTATTCTCGGTTGACTGATTTTCTTTCATTAATCTTAAATCTTAATCTTGCAAAACCTTTAATCACATCATAGAAACACCTAAAACGAATTTTCCTAGGAAAAAATGTTCAAGTAAAAGTTGTAGATCTTTATAAGTGTAGTTGCATACGGAGTTTAAAAGGGAAGGGATTAGCTCAGGTGGTAGCGCGCTGGACTAGCAACGCGGAGGTGCCGGGTTCAAATCCAGCATGCTGCCCTTAGATTTTCTTTTCCTAGGAACCTGTACGGCTCACTGTCCGATGATGGTTGTTGGCTCTAACTAAAGAACACAGCTAGGAGGCTGACAGTGCACTGAGAAGATTCTGGGGGACAATTTAGATCTTTCAGGTCGTAGTGCATATCCCTTTAAAAACAAATGAAAATATGAAGTTTAAAGAAAATAGTTGAAGTTATTTGCTAGAAAAGTGGGTAAAACTAAAAAAAATCATTCCAAGTGACCGATTTTGTATAAATTTGAAAAGCAAACAATTGTCGAGTCCCCTGGTTATTATCTAAATAGAATATCACGTCGAACACACAACTCACAAATCAAATTGAAAAAAAAAAAAAAATTCTGTTGAGCTCAGGGCCCTGAAAACATCTATTTCCAGTGAAAACTCAATTTTCTTTGAAAATTCAACAGTAAAGAAAATATTAAAAGTTTTTCTAATTTCCTGCCTTATACAAGTGGAGGGTGGGGGGGGATTTTAGGCCATTAAATAACAAAAATAGGTTGCGCCATTGGTCATAGAGTGGTATGAAAAGAATATATATATATATATATATAAAATGTCGAACTGAACGGTAGACTTATTTTCTAGATTAATCATATATCCATCCAACAAATTTGCATGAACAACTTTCTGCTAAAAGGCAAATATTCACCGTAGCGAGATTGGAAATGGTGTGAAGTATGCACGTCTATGTTCAATCTCCGGAACATGTTTAATATTAATACTTTCATCCGCGCGCACAATTAGTGGGCAAATCCAAGAATGGGCAATCAATCGCGCGTGTCACTAAACACATCTAAAGCCGTCTAGAGCTATAGGATTGCTATAATACCACATAAAACAATAGTCTTTTAGTATCCACAAGTATTCAATGTATAGCCAAAACTGTGTGTATGAGATTTATTTAGAAAGTTTTGAGATATGCTTTCCTTCCTCATCAAATTGCCAATACTTAAAGGTCTCAAGCCATTCATCCAAAAAATAAGTAATCAAAAAAAAAAAAAAAAAGACAAACTCATAATTATGAAATCATTCACCACTTCCGAATGAAATTGAGGATCCTGCAACAATTTTTATGAATTTTAAGAAGTAGATAAGTCGGATTTGTAAGATCCCATTGGCAGCCGAAAACTTGACAGTTTATCTGGCAGTGTCATAGTGTCATTAGGTATTATCATGGTGGGACTTTAAAACAGTTTTTTGTGCCGAGTTTTCGAACAGTGTATGTACCAGTTTGCTGTCATTGTCTTCTGCCCATCCTATTTAATCGCTTTCACTTCCGAAGAAAACTGCTTCTTAATTATTTCTATTGAGAGTAGTTTCTTGAACCACACTCCACTTTTTTTGGCCGTGTACATTTCGTCACCAGTTATGATTTTAGAAATAATACGATTATCCTTATCAGAGACATTTTACGTGATAGCCTGCAATCTTTTTGTGGCGTTCGCCCATCTTCAGGAGTGACACTCGAAGAGTGTGTAAACTGAATTTGCTCTGTGCAAGTCTGTGGTTATCACACTGTATGACAAACACATCCTGAAGATGGGCGAACGCCACAAAAAGATGCAGGCTATCATGGAAAATGTCTCTGATGCTTTCTAGCTTTGCGGAACCAACCACAACGATTATCGGTATGATTCAAAATTTTGAGAGTTTCTATGCCAATCCTTAGTCATTCGGACATTTGAAATGTCATTTAGCAAATGCTGAATCCAACGACAAACGACCTTCTTCATCCTAAAAGATATTAGGAGCAGAAATTTCAGCCTCAACCATTTTTTTTTTTTTTTTGTTAATAGCAGCAATATTTTTAGATTGTGATTGTCTTCCAATGTGATGCTCCTTAATGAGAGAACCGCTATCTCACTTTTAAATTTAGCAAAACACTTTTGCGCAGTTGAGCGAGATAAAGCTTCATCATTAAAAGCCTTCTGCAAGTGGTAGGATGCACTGAGCCTTCTCATTCAATTCTACTTTAAAATCGTAGCTATAAATGCTCTTGATTAAGTTCCATTTTTTTTTTTTTTCAGTTAAAAAAATTATTTTAACCACCACACCAGATGATTAAAACTGACTGATGTGAAATAAAAGACACCAACAAATACAGTTATAGAAAAATACAATTTATGTCCTTGTTTTCTTTCATATCCCAAAACTCTCTCTGATGATCTATTATGTAGGAGAAAATTTAAATTTTAAAATAAATATTTTATTTTTCCACTATTATTATTATTATCGGAAACGGGTGCCAAAGGCGCGGGACCTAAGCCTATATGGCTCTTATCCCCCCGGTACCCCCCGTAACCCCTTAATTAGTCTCCCCCGGTAACTTGCTGGTTAATCTACAATATCTCAAGATATCCCTATACTCCAACTCGCCCAGACAATCCTGCGAGAGTGGTGTCCTCCCAAATATACCCAAGTGTGTCCAGTCACTATTCCTACCAAGGTCCTCAAACCCGTCCTACTGAGAGACAGGAGATACTCCGAAATTCTCTGCTTACCTGCCTTTATAAATCTTTTAGCTTGGAGGCACCCCTGCGTGTCCCCCCAGCCTTTCTCCAAAGCACTTGTCTCCCAAAGTCTAATCTGTTTGTCGCGAAACGTCTTTGTAACGGCCAGGGCTGGTTCAGGACCACAGAATGGTAATGATGATCCCTCCCTGGCCAGCCGATCCGCCCTCTCATTGCCCTCTATTCCCGCATGTCCGGGTATCCAATAGAGATGCACCTTACCCCTCCGAGCCAAAGCGTTGAGCTTCCTCCGACATTCTCCCACTAATTTCGAACTCCACCAAGGCTTACTCAAAGCCCTTAGTGCGGCTTCCACTAAAGTTGGAAGTTAGAGGAAATAGTTCGAAATAAATAAATAAAAAAAAAAACACTTTCCCCAGAACACTTTCCTTCGTATCAAATTTTTCATTTCATTTTTAAAATTTAGGTTACAATCAAATAATAGGTCATTTCCATGTTTTAAACAAACAAAAATGGTTACTCATCACCTTAGTTATACCTGCTTTGTATGTGGAACAAATCGGGTACAAAACCCAAAACACTATTATTTGTATAGAAATAAAATAAGCACTTCTGAAATCTATATTGTGTATACCTAAAAACCTATTCTTAATAAAAAGAAGCTCATGCCAAAGCTTGTATATAGAAAGGTATAAAAACCTTTATTGATTATAAAACAAAACCATTTTCCTTTAGATGTGAACATTGTATAGAATACAAACTATAATAACAAATAATATAATTTATATTGGTTGTTCTTAATCTTCAAATCTATGAATACCCACTATTTAGTAAATAATATTGAAAAGCAAAGTTATATGGTAAATAATAAAGTAGTACATTAAAAAATAAAGAAATCAATAAATAAATAAATAAGTAAAATGACATTAAATTTGCTCTCTTTTAAAAAAAAAAAAAGGTCAAATAATACATAAGAAAATGTAAAAATATTTTTAAAAAAGTAATAAAAGATTATAGCAAAATTATTATTATTATTATTATTACATGCTGTCCACAGAAATACTGCCGCTTTAAATATATTATATTTAAAATAAATAAATAAATAAAACTGGTAAAACAATAAAGCTGTGTAGATAAGGTAAAAAAAATAAAGAAAAAAAATTATATCTGTTTGTAAAAATTATAATAAAAAAAAAATATTTTATGTAAGCAAATAAAAAAAAATAAAATAAAAAAAGAAAAACTACATTGTGAGGCAGCATTTAAAAAAAATAAAAACTCATTCTTTTGGTTCATTGAAATTCACGCTCAAAAACTATTTTCATCACTTTATTATTAGCCACTTTATAAGTTTAATTGTAAATTTCTTTTTATAATTATTGGAAAAAAAAAATTGATGATTAATTTTGATGGGATAAAATAAATAATTTTATTAATTTAAATGCTGAATGGACGTTAAGATGGCTGAAAGAAAAAAAAAAGAAGTTTTGTAGTCTATCAAAGAAAGGTGAGGATACAAATATGGAATATTCATTTGATATTTTTTTTTTTTTTTTTTAATTGCTGCTTAAAAAAAAAATTAGAGTAACACAATAGGAATAAAAATATAATTGGATCTTATTGTGACACGTCATTGTCATGACGTCACAATAAAATGAACTACATACATACGTTTTTCTCGAACAATGGTAATGCTAATTTATTATTCCTCAAAAATCCCAAACACTCGTAAAAGTAAAGAGGAATTTGATTGATATATAATATAAGTAAGATACTTCTGTTTTAAATATAGGGCGTTTTATTTTATAAAAAAAAATGCTTATACTTTTACTTAATTTTAATTATTCATTTATTTATTTATTTATTTCTAAATGAAGTTGGTGATTATGTCATGTAAATATTATTATATATCTTTATTGTTTTGTATTGTAAATGAAAAAAAAAAAAAATTAAATATTTATTTTAAGATTCGTAAAACAACAATTGTTTATTATTATTATTTTTTTTCATTGCATTTAATTAATTGCATTTTAATGCATAATATTATAGTTTATGCGATTCTTAAAAAAAATAAAAGTTGAATATTAATTGTTAATCAATAGCCATGATTTAATATGTTTGCTAAGCTGATTTCAGTTAGAACACCACTTATTATATACATTTAAATACATCAAGAAGATGTGACTATTTTTTTGTCGGGCATAGTAAGGCGTTAATAGTCGCGTTTGCGGAGCATTATAGTCCATCTGTTTTGATTTCTGGCATTCGCCTATTTTCAGGTAGTCCTGATAAACAGTCTATATAATACGAGGGTGGTTTGAAAAGTTCTCGGAATGTACTAGAAAGAAGTGTCTTACCTCGGTGGAACTGCTTTTATTTTTCAACATAGTCTCCCTGTAGACTAATGCATTTGGTCCAGCGATGTTCCAATGCCTTTATCCCATCTCGAAAATGAGATTCCTCCAGGCCTGCAAAGTACCTCTCCAATTCGGCTGTCAGTTCTTCCGTTGTAGGAAATCTCCGTCCACCGAGGAAAATTTTCAGCTTGGGGAAGATATGAAAGTCTGATGGTGCCAAATCAGGAGAATAAGGTGGATGTGGCAACAATTCGTACTCAGTTCATGAAGTTTTGCCATGGCAATAACACTTATGTGCGGGCGGGCGTTGTCCTGATGAAAGATGACTTTCTTCCTTGCCAAACCAGGCCTTTTTTCGCGTATCATTTCCTGTAGTTGGTCTAGGAGGTTTGCATAGTATTGCCCCGTAATTGTTTGGCCAGTAGGAAGATAATCTATCAGCAGAATGCCTTTTGCATCCCAGAAAACTGAGGCCATGACCTTTCCGGCCGAACGTACTGCCTTTGCTTTCTTTGGTGGTGGTGACTCAGCATGTTTCCACTGCTTTGACTGCTATTTTGTCTCTGGGGTATAATAGTGGACCCAAGTTTCATCTGTAGTCACAAACCGGCGCAAAAAATCTTGTTGGTTGCGCTGAAAACGGGCCAGACTTTATTCGGACATTTCCAATCTGGTGCGCTTATGGTCCAATGTCAAGAGCCGCGGCACCCATCTTGCCGATAATTTTTTCATTCCTAATTCTTCGGTTAAAATGTGATATACCCGTTCAGATGACATCCCTATAGCTTCAGCAATCTCTCGCACTTTCAGTCGACGATCCTCCATGACCATTTTATGCACTTTTG
This sequence comes from Triatoma infestans, assembly GCA_011037195.1. NCBI lineage: Eukaryota > Metazoa > Arthropoda > Insecta > Hemiptera > Reduviidae > Triatoma > Triatoma infestans. The sequence continues at coordinate 64,862 of JAAEAF010004790.1, read as the reverse complement.
CGATAAATTCTGGGGTCGTAGCACTTTTTGGCCGTCTATTACGCGGATCATCATCTAAGCTCTCCCGACCAAATTTAAACTCGCTGGTCCACTTGGCAACAGTTGAATATGAAGGAGCAGAGTCCCCCAGTGTGTTCTGAAAGTCGGCATGAATTTCCTTTGCTTTCATACCTTTCTTTACAAAGTACTTAATCACTGCTCGAATCTCAGTTTTTTCCATTGTCACAAATCACTACGCGGGAACAACAACAAAGAGTTGTCACTACCACTCTCCTGCATCACTGACGCGCCACGTGTTCACTCACAAAGGATGTGTGATTATTGCGCGGGAACCTCGTTGCTCTAGCACCGACATCTAGCGGTGATTCCGAGAACTTTTCAAACCACCCTCGTATCACAGCCTGCACATTGCAAAAGTCAGTGTGTTCATTGGAATAGATTGTACATACAGTTTGTTGTTACAAAGCTGACTTTGCATGCATTATATAATAACATCCGAAACCAGTTGATGACTAAGATTTGAATAAAGCGCTATTACAGAAAATATATCTGAAATTAGTCAAGGTTTTTAATTTTTTTTTTTTTTTAATTAAAATTTTCATAAATAATCTCTTTAATCTATTTATATTTCTTATAATTCTGGGAAAGACTTAGACTTAGTAAGTTTGTCTTTGGGGAATAAATAATGCCAGTTTGTAAACAAAAATTATATTTTAATTTGATTAAATAAATGAATAAATCATTTACCTAATTTTATTAAGTTTTATGTGAAATAATAAACATGATTTCAAGTAAATCCATCATAATATTATGTAAATTATTTATTACAGACAAATTGGTAATAATAGAGTGTTATTACTAATTTTCCCTTCTAATACAAGAGTAAAGTATTGTATGTATTGCTCTTGCGGACTACTGAATTTTATACTTTTTAAGATAAGCTACACCATTTTTGGTGCCTAGTCGGGCACAAAACGAGGTAATGAACCACTTTTTGTGGTCATTACTGTTAATGAACAGTTTTTTTTTTTTTAATCTAAAATTTGCTATCAAAAAGTAGTCACATCTAGATTAAAGCTGGCACCTTATAAGAGAGTTTAAGTTTTCAAAACCAAAAGCTAGGAATGTCTAAGTTGTAAACTGAATTGGTGGCGTATTTAATATTTGTATCCTCTCCCATTAATCTCATTATATTTTTAGAAGCAATATACTTCATTATATTTTTTTTTTTTTTTTTTTGGTTATTGAACTAAAAAAAACTAATTGAAACTTGAAAATTGTTAACTATTTTTTGCCTCAGAAATGATATTGTGATGTTCTTAATCCTCTCTCTCATATCTCTCGGGGTAATAAGACTATATTTTTCTCTAATCCATTTGCTCATACCCGAAGAGTACTTTCACAGAATTTTTACTAGTCCAGCCCTTTAGGGTCCAAAAGAGATTGTAAAAAAAAAAAAGTATAGATTATTCAGATTTAACAAAATAAGAATTTAAAAAAAAAAAAAAGAAAGGAAAAGAAAAAAATCTATTTTAATAAACATTGTCCAAAAAAATAAATAAATAAATAATAAATAAAATACCCGCTATTTCATATCAAGCACTAGATAAATAATTATATAATTTTCTGATTTCTCTATTTTTCACAAAGATAAATTAATTTATTAAAAAAAAAAAAAAATTATAAAGAACAAAAGGGTGTGTGATATTAACTACTTTTGATGGAAACATTTTTGAACCTTAAATGAATACTATATAAATATTTGAATTCGCCCCAACTGTGTACATATCTTTCTTGTCATTATAACATCTTCTGAATTATATATTATATCTAATTAAAAAAAAAAAAAAAAAAAAAAAAAATGTTAAACATATAAATAAATAATTAAACAGTGAATGAATTAAAAAAAAATATTAGAAGATGGTTGTTTAACTGAAATATATTTTATGTTTATTAAAGTAAAAATAAAATGTGCGTTTATCATTTATTTAACACCTCCCACTCCTTCAACATAATATAATTATTATGTTTTATTCTTAGCCAATAGTTTGGACAGATTCTTACTATAGGAAAGAGGAATGTATTGCGATCGTGTCTAATTTTTATAATATTTGATTTTTTATAGGAAATACATGTTTTGAAGTAATCTGAGAACAAAACATTTTCGGTATTGAAATATTGTGTTCACATATCCACAGAGCCATGCGTTAATACTTTTTTTCGCAATAAATATTTTTTATAAAGCAATAAAGTACTTCCGTTATATGTTAGAAGGTAATAAATACATTCACAGTTAACACTGACCACAAACCTTTTCTTGTTTTTTTGCATTACGTCAAAAACCTGAATAGGTTTTTCCAAGACAACAAAGAAAACTGGACTACATTTCTCTCACCATTTCATAACGTACATCAGGCATATACGAGGTGTGTAAATTAAGTAATGAGACTGATTTTTTATCTTTTTTTTTATTCAAATAAAATTACAATTCAACATTGTCCCCTTCAAAGTAACTACCGTGGGAAGCCACACACACAAGACGATTCTTCCATTCGTCATAGCAGTGCTGGAACTTGGATACTGGAATAGACTTCAGTTGGTCGGTTACGGCTGTTTGAATATTCTCCAATGTTCCAAAATGACGTCCCTTGAGGTGATTTTTCAATTTGGGGAACAAAAAAAAGTCACATGGACTCAAGTCGGGTGAATAAGGAGGCTGAGGAGCCACAGGAATGTTATTACTGGCCAAATACTCATTAATAGAAATCGCGGTGTGACACGGAGCATTGTCGTGATGCAACACCCACTTGTTTTTGATGTTTGGTCTCACACGCATGACTCTTTTTCAAAGTCTCTCAAGAATTTCTCGGTAAAAATGTTGGTTTACCATTTGGCATTGAGGCACAAATTCTTTGTGAACGATTCCTTGGCTATCAAAAAAGCAAATCAGCATCATTTGATTTTTGACTTGCTCATTCTTGCTTTTTTTTGGCCTTGGAGAGGTTGAAGTGTGCTCTGACGCTTAGTTTCTGGGTCATACTCAAACACCCAAGACTCGTCTCCTGTAATAACACGTTCCAAAAAATTGGGATCGTTTTCAATTGCTCCCAAAAAGTCAAGGCTCCTTTCCTTTCTGATGTCTTTTTGCTCTTGTGAAAGATTTTTCGGAACCATTTTTGCACAAATTTTTCTCATCCCCAATTCATTAGTCAAAATTTGATGAACGGTTGTGTGAGTCAAATTCAACTCTTCGCCGATCATTCGGACTGTCAAACGACGATCTGAACGCACGAGATCGCGGATTCTGCCAACATTTTCGTCGGTTCTTGAAGATGAAGGCCTTCCGCTGCGAGGCTCGTCTTCAATTGATTCCCTTCCTTCTGCAAACGAGTTAAACCACCTAAAAACCTGTGCTCTCGACAAAACATTGTCTCCATAGGCCTGGCACAGTTTTTCAAACGTTTCCGTTGCACTGTGCCCCAGTCTGAAGCAAAACCTGATAGCACAACGTTGCTCGTAATTGATGTCACCCATTTTTAAAACGCACTGAAAAAACCTTGCTCACAAAAAAGTCACTACGGACAGTGCAACAACTCTAGCATTTTCAAATTTGCACTGGACGTGTATCAGATGTTTACTTGCCCTACCACGCATGCGCCGTGTCTCCAGTGTTGCCAGATCGAACACTAGAAAATCAGTCTCATTACTTAATTTACACACCTCGTATATTCATTCGGTAAAGCGTACATTGTTGCAAATATGTTGTCACACATTGGGGATTATAAACTAATTCATGAAGAACAATCAAAGGATGAACAATTGAAATATTTTATTGAATAACCCCTTCCAAACATTCATTAAAATTAATTGCATTACAGATACCACAGACGGACTTCTCTTTATTTTGTTATGTAGGAACTCATACTGCCAGACCGTATCTGCCACAAAGTTAACGAGAGAAAACATTCAGATTCCTACATAATATGGCCCATCCTGGAGTAAAGAGAAGAAGTACTCTTATAAAAAGCAAATACTTTTGGCCTGATATGAATAAAGATTGCAGAACATGGACTAAGAGGCTTTGCTTAGCATGTCAAAAAACACAAATATGGCGCCACACTTTAAGTGGAATAGAAAAATATCCTAAAGTTATCCACCGTTTTCCCATCACATCTATATTGATTTGATCGGTCCACTACCACCATCATCACAGATAGGGGTGTTCGTACTACCTGACATGAATCGATAGATTTTCTAATTGGCCTGAGGCATATCTTATAGATGATAAAAGGGCTGAAATAGTAGCAAGAACGTTGTTGATACAGAATAGATCGCAAGATATGGGATTCCTGAAAACATAATTTCCGACCAAGGAAGGTAATTCAAAAGCCAACTTTTTAAAGAATTAAACAGATTCCACGGTATCAACATATCCATACTGGCCAATAGAAAGATATGAAAGATTGCACCGTACATTGAAAGCTGCGTTAAAATGTTACGGCAAAGACAGATGGACTGAAAATTTAACAATTTTGCTTAGATTAAGATCAATTGGTAATTGAACTCAGCTAATCCGGCACAATTCACCTTTGGAAAGACTTTAAGATTACCTGGAGACATCTTCCAGAATGAAAAAAATAGAGATCGACCCAAAAACGTTTATAGGCAGGGTTCACGAAATTTTGCAACAATACAAAAGCCAGTACAACTAAAAAAGCTAACGAGTAAGTACGTATTAATTTTATGCTGAGCTAAAGTCATTCACTCTGCTTTGTGCAATGCTACCACTACTGGGTTCACACACCACATATTACGACGGACCTTATCAATTCACTTTTAGAAGTAGAAAACAATATTGAATATTAATACACGGAAAAAATAACAAACATCAGCAGTCTCAATACACAGACCGAAACTTGCCTATTTTAAATCAAGAGGACGAACATACAACTGCGACTCAGAAATATCCTACAAATAGCAATACATCAATCAAAGTGAGGCAGGTAGTTGGAGAAGCAGTTCCAGAAGATTAAATGCAGATTGGTAGCGTCCATTTAAGAGCATTAAAAGAAATAAAATATTTGTATAAAATACAATTTAGTCACAAAAAATCCCTTAATTATAGAAATACCATTATTAAATCAAATATAATTCATTACCAAAAACTATTAAGTTCAGAAAAAAAAACATATTGTTAAATTTATAAACATTATTATTTTTATTAATTCATTAATATCGCATGTAAAGTTATATACGTACATACATAGAGAAAATACGAGGTAAGAAATTTGAAAATAAAAAATAAATAAATTTGAAAGTTAAGAATTTACTCTGAAACTTGTCATAACTTGATTATTAATCATCAACAACCACTTTACTAGGCGATTTTTTTTTTTTTGTTTTATTTTGCATTCTATCCGAAAATGGCACCAACATTTTTTTATTTTCTTTTATCTTTGCACACAAATATATACACCGGGCACATCATATATATATACAAAATAGTAGTATACAAAATATAATATATATAGCAATCAAATTTATATAAATATATGTGGGAGCTAACATTGTACGTTACCTTGGACTTTACCTGGACAGACGATTAAAATGGAATCCACATACCAGACTGAAAAGACAAAAGAAGCTAACCGACGCTATAAACTACTCGCAAGACTCATCGACAGACGATCAAAACTAAACTTAAATAACAAAAGACTTTTATATCTGCTATTACTAAGGCCAATTTGGTCATACGGTATTGAAGTATGGGGATCGACTAAACGTTCCAATTCTCAACGCATTCAATCCTTGCAGTCAATAATTCTTCGGAAAATCCTTAATGCTCCATTTTTTTATATCGAACTCTTCACTATTCACAATGACCTGAACATTCCTTTTGTCAACGATTTAGCGAAATCTCGTTTCCTCAAATTTCATTCCTCTACAGCAGCTCATTCCAGTTCTCTTATAGAACAGCTTTCTTGTCCTATAATACCAGGTAATCCCCTAAGGAGATTGAAGAGAAGATGACCAGGCGATCTACTATTGTCATGACACAGTGAATAATGTTCCATGATAACGGAATGTCACCACTGGGTGGCTTCTCCAATCTAAACATCCTGTTAATTGTATTAACTATCACCATATTTACTTGTTGTAACTATTGTTATAGTTGTAAATTTCAACATAATAAAATAAAATAAAAAAATATGTGGGAGACTTGTTCTCCAGTCAATCAGCAGGGTGCAGCACAAGCTTCTGGCAAGTAATAAAGGCTAGTGTTTGCTGTGGTTACAATAAGAAAAAGGTTAAGATATTATTATAAACATTGGCTTTTGAATAAGAAATAAAAGATTGTTGTGTCGTGTTTTATGTTGATTAAGTTGAGCTGAAATATAATTTCAATTAAATAATCGCTATTATTATAAATTGTTCAATTATAACTATTGGTTATAGTTGATGTGTATTATTTTGAACAATTATTTATAACTAATGGTCTGACACTTTCTGCATTTTGTTCCCAATTCCCACATAAATGTATAATATATACGCGAAAAGTAGCTTTAATCTAAAAACATTGATGTAAAAATATGTATGCCCGTTGAAAACACGATTTTCACACGATTGCCAAATCTTTCAACTTTAAAGTAAGGTAAAATATTCCTTTTGAAGAAATTTGCCACAGAAAGTTTCGGTGTGATATTCGTTTGGGATGACCAAATGGTTTTTTTTACACAAACACACTTTACATATAAACAAAATACTCTGTAAAAAAATATTGCTTTAAGGGGAAATATCGGAAACACCCATCCATCTTATGACTGATTGCTTGGGTTGTGAGGAAATTAGGTTCAGGACCTTTGGTCGGAATAGGATGTCTGTTGAAGAGCTTACGCTATTTCCGCTTACGGTTATTGTCCGATTTATTCGGACTGCGGTGAATCTTTGATGGATTAGATCCGGGTCTGGATTTTTGTTATAAACCCGGTTGTTTTTCATGGGCCCAGTGAGGCTTTGGAGAGCGTACGGTTTCCCTCCCCACAGGCAAATAATAATAATAAGGGGAAATATCAGAGCTTCTATTTCTGGTGAAAACTATGATTCGAAAATCCGCCACTTTCTCATACTTCCTTTTATAGTAGTGGTAGAATGTAACAGATTAAGGTGATAATAAAGAATTTTAGAGAAGGAACATAGTAAATGTAAACACAAACAGTGTTAAATTTTTCCATGCAAATCTGTTCACATGATATCAAGTTGTATTTTATCATTACAGACCCACTTATCATTTATTTTTATCAAATGTTATATATTCATTTTATTATTATTATTATTATTCAATTGTTGAAGTGTACACAAAATATTATAGCAATCATATCTTTATATTTACTTTATTCGCCTCATAACAATGAGCACGTTTCCCAGTTTTATTGAAAACAGCTTATTCACACAAGCAGTGTCGCATTTTCAAAGCAGCGCAACACATAAAGCAAATTCTACACTCTTATGATTTAATTAATAAATTTTAATTTCAGAGAAATATTGATAAATAAATGAAAAGTAATTAAAAAAAAAAATCTCTGTACAAAAGCCTTACAATGAAAATGACTAGTATTATAAGCTATTAAATAGTTGATTGTATTTTAAATGAAACTTCCCGTTATATACCACCCATAGAGTAGAGAGAGAGACACACACACCGATAGGGCAATGAAAGAGAGAATATTATTGTATTATACACTATCATATTAACTAATTTATTAATTGTTATTCTTCTACTACTGGTAAGAGAATGTTTTGTTGATCTTGTCAAATTTTAAAAATAAATTTTTTACAAGAAATACGCTTTTTAAGGTCTCCTGAATCCGAAAAAGTGTTTTTTTTTTTTAGCCTGTATGTACGTTTATGTGATTAGCATTACTCAAAAGGGGAAGTTCAAAATTGACATTCCATTTGGTTTATCACTATGGAAAGCGACAGCAAGTTATGTGCCAAATTTTTCAACCAGGTAAGTTCCACTTTAATGAACCGATTTTTCAGTATTACACTCCATTTGATTCAGAATTAGTATTTTAATATTATAGTAATTGTTTTTCTTTGAAAATTCATTTTAGAGTGGTTCTGGTCAAGGTTCATCAGACGGCAATTTATATTTGGGAGAGCGTGTGATAAGCATGCCGCGGTTTCCTCGCCGTTTAGTTTCGATCTTCGCTACCTACCTAGTGCGCTACCAACTGTATCTTCCCACTTTTTTTCACGATACTTTTGTTCAACACCGATTTTCCTCCTCACGGTAATCGAACCCCGAATCTTGCACCAAAAGCGCGCGCGCTATCCAATAGACTAACGCGGGAGAAGGATTACATAATGGTATCTACTCATTGGTACAGTCGGCCTCACTGTATATACCTAATTATTGGAAAATCAAATCTTATGAACTGTCTGCTTAGTAGAGAAAAGTTATAAAATCACAAACAGCCAGTGTTAAATAGTAGATGATTAAAAAAAGGCAGCGGTCTGGAAGACGTTGGTGCAGATAGCTTAGCTAATTATATTAATAATTAGTTAATTAAAAATTAAACTAAAAAAAAAACAATAATTTTAATTTGTATTAATTTTATTAGTGGCCCAGCGCTTCCTAAAGTCGGCGCTGATTAGGACACTCATGATTGGAAAAAAAAAAGAAAGAAAACTTTTGGAAACGGTCCATTTAGTACGCGACCACCCGCAAGCTGAGGATTGCTCGCACATAGTTCTAGCCAATGGATAATTATGTAATTTCGGCCACAATATATTTTTATTTTTAATTCATGCTCCGTTAGAGATTTGCTCAATAAAAAGATAAATGTCGTAGGCAAAGCCAAGCTCAGAAAAGAATTACTACAAAATACAAGAATATGTTATTCAAAAGTAAAAAGAAATTTATTATATGAAAAATCATTACACTATTGATGAATAATTGAAAAAAGTGATGATATAGTAAAATTAAGCAATTAAGCTGAATTTAAAAATTGATCACATAGAACACGAATTAATGTAGAAATGTGCACTTCTAGCGGTGCGTAATTGTAGAATGAAAGCTTTAGAATGCAAGCTTTACGAGACCGGACATGTCTTGAGGTAAAATATACTCTAAAATTGCAATATTGTTCAATCTACAACTTTGAAGTTTTCTTCCAGGAGTTCCTGACTTTCAAGGAGGAATGGAACAGTAGGTGGAAAAAACACAACCAAGCGGGACCACAGATGGATCCAAGATGGCTTGAGGAACTGGAGTCGGAGTGTGTGGGGTAGCCCGGAAGTGTTAATTAAGCAGCCTCTAGACAGGTACTGCACTATGCTCCAGGCTGAGGTATTTGCAACTAAAGTCTGTGCCGAGAAAAACTTCCGTGGCGATCCTATTTAACAAGGTCATACGCATTTATTCAACAGCCAGGCTGCACTAAAAAAGCTTTGGAGGCTTTCAAGACTACCTCCCGCTTGCCAAAGAATGTAGAGAGGCTTTGACACGACTCACCAGGCACAATAAAGTTCAGCTGTGTTGGATGCCCAGGCATGTAGGGATTGAGGGAAATGAGACAGGTGAATCAGCTGGCCGGAAACTGGGCGAACATCCCATTCTGGCCGGGGAATATCCAGCGGATTGGCCCCGAAAAAAACATGGAAGTGCTGTGACGCATGCCCAGGGGAAGGCACAGTAAAAAGGATGATGTGAAAAATCAGGACCAAAGAGACCATCAACTTGAGCAAGAACCAGATTTCTCTGGTCACGGTGATATTCACGGGTCATGGCAGGTTCCGGAAACATTTGCACAAGGTAGGGATGATTAGCTCGGAACCTGTGTGCAGAATATCCAGGAGAAGGAGGAGACTGCCCACCATCTTTATTTGATTGCTAGGCACTAATAAACTGCGGTACGAAAAACCTTTGTTAACTTGTGCCCTAAGGAAATATTAACGCAAAATAAAAAGATTTAGTGGTGAACGCCCTAAAACTTCTTAGGAGAGAAGGTTCCACGTCTAGATCATTGGGGATGGCACAATAAGCCTATGGTGGCTGCGGTGCTGAGATATTGCCCATCCAAGCTAAATTAAAATATTTAAGTCTAATTAAACCGCATTTATGTCAAAACTATTTTTATTGAAGAAGGATTTTTTTGGAAGTATAAAGAATTAATATTACAGAATAATAATAAAAATTGATGAGAAAAGGTTGGTTTAGTTGACATAATGTTTAATTTGATGAAAAAAATGTATAGCATCAAACGTTTCATCAGTTTTCTAGAAGGTAAAGTTATAAATGATATAATTAAGAAATAATTAAATAACTGTTACGCCGATATATAACTCGTTGATAACATTAGGAAAATTAAGTATGAAAGAAAACTGAGGTAATAGTTCAGGACACAGGTGCCATGTATGTTAGGTTATAATGTTGATCCTCACTAAAGTGAACCGTTCAGTAGGTATGAATCTTTGATTCATATAATATTTAAAAATTCAGAATTCATTTTGCGTTTCCTTTGTTTTTGAGGAGGAGCTAAAGAAAGCCATTTAAATTTTTTTTTAAATTGTTTTCATATTTTAACTAGACCTCCTATTCGCGCCCGCCTTAGCTAATAATTGAAAAATAATTTTTAACAAAATATGATAGTTGAAATTAAATGACAAAAAGTCCTGATATATAATACGTATAAAACATTTTGAATATACAGTGTCGAGCTTTCGATCGGGGAGCCACGTATTAACTTGAGAATGAACTGGTTCCCAGGTCGAAAGCTCGGTACTGTATACTAGAGTATTTTATACATATTATATACAGGACTTTTAGTCATTTAATTTTAACTATCATATTTTGTAAAAGTTTTTAAGTCCAATAAACAAAACAAAGTTATAGTAATAAATTTTAATATTTTAAGAGGAGTTTCGCGCCTGCGAACCTTAGATAATTTTTAAAAAATAATTTTAATATGTTAAGAACTTCTCGCCAGCCAGCCCTTTTGCTAATTTCTGAAAAATGCAATATAAATTGCAACTGGAACTTCCAGCGCCCCTTTAATTAATTTTTAAGAAACCAATTTGAATATTCTAATGGAGGCAACACTCCCGGGCTTTCATTGGAGTACTTCCGGGAAAAAAATTAAACCCTAGCCAATCAGAAGTCAGCAGTAAGTGGATATAATTTAAGAATAGAAAGAAATGAAAAGTACTCACATTTAATGTTCCACACTGACTATAAACTCTTATAATCGCGATGAAAAACTCCGCAAAGGAACCTACCCTGTTCTTCTTACACCACATATATTCCGGGAAGGTAGCTATCAAACTGCCCTTGACAATAATTTGAATGTCAGACTTAACGGCAGACCATGTACCATCAATAGAATTGATATGCGCCCCCGTTTCAGGAAGGATGAATTGAAGAGATGATTGAATTTCAAATGTTTATACCCTTCATCATCAAGGCAATCATAAAACTTCCAGCAATCCGAAATAATTGTCGTCTCCGGCAAAAAAGAACGTCTTGATAATTGACAAAGAGTAAGTCCTTCCGCCTACTGTCAACCATTCTGAAAAATGTACGATTGGAACCCTGTTCAACCCCAACCAAACACCCATCTTCCATTCACCATTCTAAAACATTCTTGTTTCTTCATATCTCAAGATATGAGAAAAATAGTTTCGTTTCCTTTAAATAAACAATCTAATTACAGCAAAATAAGCTAACACATTCAGATTAGTTTATGTTTAGGAGATCAAATAATTTCAAGCCTACCTTGTGTTTGGATCAGCATAATTTTATGGTCTTTTTCAACTGGTTGAAGTTAAACTCACTTTTTATTCAAGATACTTGGAAAAAATGAAAAATTACATTAATGAAGGCACTCACAAAACCGCAAAAATAAATAAATATGGAGGCACTCTTTGTAACTAGCTCCATACTCTTATTACAGATTCCTCACTTTCTTTCGGACGCATTTATACAATTCATATCACTTCCCGTCTTCCCTTATACCTTAAAATACAAAAACGTCCATCCATCTTTAACTTCTTGTGCATTCTGACAAAAGAACGCTATTGAGAGTCATGCCAACTAATATAAACTTCTTATATATATCATATTTTCTTTAATTTACAAATTTCCTAAAACTACAATTAAATTTGTACAGAAAAAAGAGCATATCTGAGAAATATAGTTTACACATAAAATAATCATTTCCTTTTAAATTTGTATTCAAGCAATACTTCTTAGCTTATGTCGTATACGTTCTATGATTTATAAATCGTTTGAGAAAAAAGTACTACACAAACATTTTGAAAAAATATCTAAATTTTTTCAGTCCAAAAAATTTTGAAATCTGGGGAAAAGTATTTATACTACCTGTTTCAAAAAAAAAAAAACTCGTTAGTATTTCGCGCCATTACTAGCACAGATGGCTCTCATTAGCATCGTACGAAGCTAGTTCTTAATTGGGGCATTTGCTTTGTTGAAAATTAATACAATTTATACAATTATTTTTAATTCACTATTTGTTTAAATGAATAACATATTACATATCAGGAACAAATTCATCATTCCAAGACGGATAAATAAGAAAAAAGCGAATAAGTAAACTATTCTAACCTTGTAATGTATGTAATGTTAATTTTTTAACTTGTTTCATTGATTAGGAATTCAATATGTGTAATTTAGAGTTTTCCAACTTTTTAAATCATCATAGGTAAATAAATTTATAAAGCGCATGTTCATAAAATATTTCTATTTATGTAAAAGATGCACAGCTCGAACAGTTTTTTTTTTTTTTTCATAATACTAATTTATAAAAATACATTAAAATAACCCATATTACATGGAAAGTACTGTTTATGATACAAGTCTCTTTTCTTCTCTTTCCAGCACCAGATCTAACCATTCTTGAAATGCCTGATGAGCTTCATATTTACGTTCATTCTTTAATCTCTCTTCTTCTGCTTTTTTAAGTTCTTCCAGTTTCCTAAAAGAAAAAAACAGGTGAGATTTTGAATAATTTTTTTTCTTACTAAATAATGGGATATTTTATCAATATTATTGAATACTAATCAATAGATATTGCGATTTCCATAAGAAATTATAACAAATTCTAATGTCAGTGAATTTATAAATAACAATATGTGAGTAACGTTAATAATACTAAGAAACAAAATAGCTGCAAAACATTTCAATAAAATATTTCGATGTAATTCCCAATTCGTCATGAATTTATTATTCAAAATACATTAACAGCAATAGCATTTAAACATTTATGTGTAACCTTCTTTGCAATTCCCATTCTCCTTCAAATTATTTATGAATTATTATTTAACTGCAGATAAAATTTCAATATAATCAATTCAGTTAACAGTAAGTCTTACAAAAATGTAGATAATGCTAATCACCTGTTCAATTTAAATTAAAATTCCCAAGATAATCAATAAAGATAATGTTTTACTACGGATATATCAACATAACGAAGATTTTTATAAATATTATTGTTCAGATTTCATTACATATTTGATGATCATAAAAATCTTGTGAAATATTGAGAAAAACTCTGTCTGAAGCAAATACCCCGCTAGCATCTTAGAAACGTGCCTTTTTTTTTGTATTCTCTCAAACTAAAGCCAACATAGGACGTTTATAAAACAATGCTGAATCAAGCTGAAACCAAATTGTCTGTTTGGAAGATTATCTGAAACCAAGTGTTAAATTGAAGAAGAACGTTCAGCAAGTTATCATTATCCGACATACATCTCTTAAGATCTATGCTACTTGAAAAAAGAAATTCTTAATATTTCCTAATTGGGTTTTGTGAAACCTTAAAGATCCACAATTGAAATTTAAAGACTCATTGAATCTTGTTGACAATTTTTTTTTTTTTTTAATTGGAGAGATATTAATTATGTTAACTGCAATTTTCTTTGCTAGCAGTTTTCGTTTTCTTCAGCAGAAGAAAATTGTGATTACCATTTTCCTTCTGAGCATTATATATACAAGATTCATTTAGGATATCTATAGAGAAGCTTAGATTGCTTCCCTTAGTGTCTGTCCGGTTTTGGTCGGGCAGCTGTGAACTGATTTTTTGATCTAGACCTGACTTGTTTTTTTTTTTTAGTTTTTACATGAGCCTAGATGTTTTGGATAGTGCAGTTGACAGAATAATAATAATAATATGCCTCTAAACTGCCTTTTCAGTATAATGTAACGTGCGACCAACTAATTTGTAATAATAATACGTTTCATTGCATTCGGTTTGGAAAATTATCTGGTACTGATCTGTCATTGAAGTACCACCAAAGGAAAAGACAATCCTAAGATGTAAGGAGATGCAGATAGCCAGTGACTTTTTCCTATCCACTTGTTCCCAAACTGAATTATGATCTCAGATTTGGCATAAGCCCTTCATATTCATTCATTGAAATGCAAGCTTTTTAATAATTACGACTGTCATTCTCGGATGAAGTCTGCATGTCCAAAAAAAAAAGTAAGAAAATAAAAGGCCATCGATTCTATTGCCAGTTACGCTATACCATAAAGACATCACTGATATTTGTTCAGATCTCTTCTTATCCAGTGAAATTGTTGGATTAACAGTGGCTGCTGTAACGTTTTAATGATCTATCCCTGCAAAATATGGCCTTGTAGCAAATTTTTTAATGGTATTAGTAAAATTTGGGTTCATAAAAGAATATTTAAAGCAAAATTTTGGGCCTCAAAAGGTGAGTTTTGTTAATTGTAAATTTATTAGAAGAAACTATAAAAAAAAAAAATACAGCTTTTTTTTATTTCTATGAACCAACCCATTTTTCACATGATGTGCAAAATAACCCCATACTTGCAGAACAAGTTTTTGATAAAATTAAAGTTTCTCTGATAGCCAAACAGATTCTCATGTTTAAATTTGTTACGTTTTTCTTTTCTTTTTGTTTTTATTTTATTGAACACTATGTACAGATTCTTAGCATTGAAAGCAGCGTTTTCCCGGTATTACTCTACTACAATATTGCTCCTATGGCAAGGAAAAAAAATAGAGCAATTCTTAACATTATATGTAGCCTCATGAAAAAATAGTTCTACTATTTATAATATTAACTATTGTTAACCCTAAATGAATAACTTATATTAAAATACTAATAAATAAAATAAAACTCATTAATTGAAATATTATTTATTAAAAAAAGAAAACGTATCTATTTAAAAAGTTCAGCCTAACATCAGTGTAGACTTGTTTCTAAGCATGAAGCAAAATCTGAAACAAGGTTGGTATTATGAAATGAAATGAAATGAAATCTTTATTGCATATAGAGATACAATCTCATTGCAAGGATTGACCTTACTAGTTATTACAAAATACAAGGCATATGGGTATATTAATTTGAGTAATAAAAATAAAATTAACAGATAAATAGATAACATATAGGAAAACATCTTGATAAAACTAGGAAAGAAAAAAAATCACTATACATTCAGCAGCAAAGTAAAGTAAAGTCTCTTCAGAATAAACTTTTCTAAATTTTAAACTATTAGTTACGAATATAATTTTCTGAAATTCTTTGAGGTTAAGCCAAAATTCTTTCGAGTTTTTTATATTTCCTACTTTGGTTAGTACTTTGTCAAAATATTCCTTCTTATGATTAAAAAGTAGATTTTTGTATAATTTTTTGCAGTCAAATATTTGTTCCACGATACCTTCTCGAATAAAATTTTACGATAACAGTTGTACAAAATAATCCTTTTAATCATTTTTGGTTCAACTCGAGTCGAACCAATGCTAGCTTTGGTATATTATATATATATAATATCGGCCTCATTTAGATACGAAATACATAAATCCTAAAATTGTTCATTAAGTAATTTAGTTTTAGGTTGTAATCAAAATTATAAGATGATGTATCCAGTTATTGCACATATAGTATTATTAAATTCGTTTCATTTCTCTGAATACTTTAATTATTGTCATTATTAGTAAGTTTATTAGCTGTTATTTTAGTAAACAAGGTAAGCAAACAGAGAGAATGGCCAGAAGAATGAATTATTTTTAAAATTTCAAAGTCCACAGTAATATTAATACATGAGTATGAGGCCCATACTAAAACGTACTACAAGTTGGTATTAAAATAAATAATAAAGACAAATATTGGTTAACCAAAAATTTCATTAATACTTAAGGGAAGGGAGCAAAATAACCTTATATTAGTAAAACCTACTCTAGGGACCATGTGAATAAACAAACAGGTAAAGAACTAATTTTATATATATATATAAAATTACCTTTGTTTATCTAATTTTTCTTTAATTTCTTTATCTTTGGCTTCTTTCCAAGCTCTGAAAGAGGCGGCAGCTTCTTTCTCCTTTTGTTCTTTTATTTTTGCTTCATCTTCTTCTTTCAATTTTCGAGTTTGTTCAGCTTCTTTAGCAGCTTTTTTCATAGTTTCTTCTGTCCGTTTTTTCCAAGACTCAAAAGCCTAAATCAAGAAAATATAAATAATGATTAAGTGAAGATTAATTAGAAATATAATTAAGGTTTAGTAAGTAGTCGTAAATTATTGGTATGAACTAATTTAAAGTGGAGATTTAGAAAAGAACTATTAGCCATTCATTTTAGGAATCACGGTGAGTTATTACCGATTACTAATGAAAATAACCGTTAAGAAAAATCGCATTTCCGATTCTACCACTCTCCCAAAAACGGCTTAAATGAATTTTTTTACTGAAAAATCTTTCAAATAAAAGTTTTAGAGACCTATACATGTGTTAGGTCGCGGCTCCCTTTGAGGGATTAACTTGCCTCGCTATTTTAAAAAAATTTCATCGCCCGCATATTTCCCACGCCTTCCCCCTTTTTTGCCTCCCTCTTTTGGGGTGGGATTGGCGGTGCCTTTAATCTTTCCTGATTCCCGCTTTTCGATTAATTTTTCCCACACTCTTAAACCGTTCTCCTTCTACAAAATTTCCTCACTTTTCGTCCAGCTCTCGCCTGTGCAACGTGTACTTCCGCTTCTTTCTAAGCAGTTAGTCGTGAGTGTAAAATTCGCCTTATATTGATGCGCCTTTCGATAACGAATTAACATTCGTTATCTTCTTGAGATACAAGTCGCGTCTTTCCTCGCCATCCTCTGGAGAATAACTCTCCTTCCGCGCCTGGGCTCTTCTAACATCATCAGCCGTTATCAACTACAGCGTCATCAGCTTCTACGGAGCACTCTCACTCCCTTCCTTTCCCCTGAGATCCTTTCTTTCCCACACACACACACAAATACACGTTCACGCCACAGCTTCCTCGACCGTTCACCTATCGTCGCAGCTTCGCCGCTTGCGCATTCAGCTTCACCACTCTCCAGGTAAGTCGCAGCTTCTTCCTTTGCATCTCCTTTTTATTTTAATTTTATTTATTTTATTTTTTTGTATTTCACTTCTTGGCGTACGTTCGCCCTCGCTCCTTGGGTGTCTGCCGCGCAGACAACATGTATATATTTAAAGCATACAAAACCATTTGGAGGTGTTAACGAGAAATTGGATAAAATACATTAAATACAGTGGTACTTAATACAAGTGTACTTTCCGATTTTGACCAAAACCTTAGCATTCCATTCTGCTAGCATACCAAGTTTGAACATTCTGCGATTTGCTGGCTATACAGACATATAGACTGATCAATTTCTAGAAATCCATTTTTTTTTTTGTTTAGGTAACGTCAAAACACCGTATATTCATAAGAAGATGGTGGGCAAAATACTGATGGAGGTTCGCTTCGTTCAGAGCAAATGGGCAGGATTCGATTCCTGTGGCCTACATCATGATTAAAAATCGGAAGCCACTTCACTTTTAGTAAGTGAATCATTTTCAGTTTATTTTTTTTATTGTGGATGAATACCTTTTCTGCTTCAATTCTTTTCCGTTCCCTCTCTTCTTCCTCTTCTTTCTTCTTATTCTGCGCTGCTTTCCTTTTCAATTCCACTTGCTTTTTCTCCTCGTGCCACTTTGTATATGCTTCAATGGCAGCCTCTTTGCTTACCGGCCTTCTTACCACCATCGCCTTCCTAGTTTTATCATACAATATTGAAAATTATGTACCTACTTACAGATTGCAATATTTCGATAAGGGAAAGTATAACACCAAAATATATTTACCCACGAGTATTTTTCGGTTGTTCTACCTTTGGTTGTTTCTTTTCTTCATCCTTTTTCTTAAGCCATTCTTCATAACTTAATTGCCCTTTCTTTTCTTTTTCCTTTCGTTCCTAAAAATAAATAAAAAAAAATCTGGTGTGAAACACACTCACACAACTTTCTCTTACTCCAGTTCTCAAAATTATAATTGACAAATTTTATAGTTTGTGTACCAAATTTAATGAAATTCGTCGAAAACTGAAAAAACTGTTTAGTAAAAGCGCACTTCCGGTTTACTCATTTTCTTAAAACACGGAATTTCAGCCATCTATTTATTTCTAATTAATTATGTTTGGATGATAGAATTGTATAATCAACTATGATAGCACTTTAGAGAAAACATAACCCCACCCCTCCCCTAAAAGTGCCCTTAAAAGAATTTTCCCAGAGAAATGTTATAAATAAAAGTTGTAGATCTTTGCATGTTTAGTTTATATACGAAGTTTCAAAAAAATCGTCGTAGCCATTTTTGAGAAAATTGCGAAAAAAGAATAAATCATTTAGTAAAGTGGTAAAGTAAACGAACTTCCGGTTATCCGATTTTTTTCAAGCTCGGAATTTCAACAACATATTTAATTCTAATTAACATTATTTAGATGACAGAATTGTCTAATAAACTGAAATAGCACTTTAGATGGAAACCTAACCCCAACCCTCCCCCAAAAGTGCCCTTTAACGCATTTTCCCGGCAAAATGTTTCAAATAAAAGTTGTAGCTCTTTGTATGTGTAGTTGATGTTTCAAGTTTAAAGAAAATCGTCGGAGCCATTTTTTAGAAAACCGCAAAAAAGTAAAAAATCCAACTAGTAAGTGGTACTTCCGGTTGAGGAATTTTGACAGATAACGTAGTGTCAGATCCCATGGTGATACCTAAACGGAATATGAAGTTTCAACTTTCTACAGTTTTTCGTTTTTGAGCTATGCTGTTAACATACATTTGGGTTTGGGTTAACATGTTACAACCCTTCTCTCAACCACAGGATTTCCTGTTTAAGAAATCGAGTTCAAGTAAAATAGCATTTCATCGCCAGTCTTTGGGTTGATATCGCCAATTTGCATGACTGTTTTCGCCGTGTCTCTCTTTGGTAAGCACGCCGCTTAGTTCAGGCCTTCTCTTTCTAGGTGCGCTACCAACTGTAGCTTCCCACTTTTTCTCTCGATGCTTGGTTCTATCCTACCTAAGGAATTATAGGTTTATATTGAATTATAATGCAGTACACTTTAGTTTCTAGTTTATAATTCTCTCCTTCCCAAATTACCAAAAAGTCTCATCACAGGAGATTAGTTTCAGGATTCATGTTCGGAATAGGATGCTCTGGAAGAATTTAGGATTTTTTCCGTTAGGATTTTTGTCTTGGTTGGTTGGAGAGGGAGTGGATCAGTTCGTTGCTGAATTTCTGAATGACAGCCTGACTGTTGTTATCTTGGAGGAAGTGATATTGACTAACGGGCTTTGCCTAGACACAACTACAAAAGTTACAAACTAAAGTACACAAACTATAAAATTTGTCAATTATAATTTTGAGAACTGGAGTTAGAGAAAGTTGTGTGAGTGTTTCACACCAGATTTTTGTTGTTGTGAAACTACATGTTATGTTTGTCGTTCAGTGTATATTTTGATGTGACTTTTTTTCTGTCGTACACAATACCGGGCCAAGAAATGGCACCCACTAATTTAAAGGTAAATAAATTTATAAAAGCATTGAAGTGTGATGGATGCAAGAAACTTGGAAATAATATTAATTTATAAAAAAATCAGAAATGTGACATTCCCTTGCAAAAGGACAAGCCAGGTATACAAGTCCAGTTACTGGTACGGTTCAAGAACAATTATGGCATTGTACTACCCCTTCTCCTCACAGGGGAGGAATCGAAGGAACAAAGAGAAGAGATTCTTTTAAGGACAGACTTGTTCTAAAAAGGTGGAAGCATCAGTTCTGAGTTATAACGTAAGAGTTTATTCCAGTTAATTTATGAGCATATTGTTGTGATAATCTAAAGTAACTTAATTTCTCAATATAGCTATTTTAAAGGCAGTGAGATCTCTTAATTATTCTTAATACTTCTATCTCTATCTCTTAAACCTACATACTTATAAGCCCTAATACGAAACCGCTCGTGCTACACAACCAGCTACTACAAATACACATCATCACACCATTATATTTCAAAAGTGTGCCCTTTCTTTTCAAAAGCACTAGAACACCTTAACACAATGTTTTGACATCCTATTTATAGGTGAACTAATGTGAAATTGGTCGATGGCCACAAAATGTGTTAGGCTAAGCAAAAATATCTCTGATGTTTTTACAGTTCTGCGAGCTCAATCCTATTTCTCTGACATATGTATTTGCAATCATTCATCTCAACATAACTGAAGTTTATACCATCCTTTGTAGTATTTCTGATAAGGAGTACGCAACTCAAATCTAATAGCTGTTCAGATTATTAGACGGCATGAGAGAACTTGGTTCATGTATGTTAACTTCCAAATTATTTTTGGAATATTCTAAAAGATTAGAGGAATTCTCTTACTCCAAGGAGAGATCTTCTAATCTGGGTTACAGGTCATGGAAATCCTAGAAATGAGAAGGAGCGGACTTTTAATACGGTGTTTTAACCGTAAGAGTGAGTTTTCGTAAACACTCACTTCAGTTAGGTGTAATGTTCAAGAAAATTACTCTTCAGTTGGGTGTAAGGTTTGGTCCCTCTCCCCGTTAGACAGACCAATTATAAGCAATGTTTATCACGATATCCTGAAGATCAGCGAACATCTATTTCTCAGCTCTGCGGACTAACTATTCATTCAACTTACTTACATTATCTTCTTGCCATCTTTTGATTTTCTCTTGTTGTAGTTTGGCTTCTAATAAGGTTCTAGCTTGTTCTATCTTTCTAAAGTACCATTCCTCATAAACAGCACGGCAAACTAATCCTCTACTAGGAATATCTGTAAATATCAATAATTAAATAAAATATTAAAATAAAAACATGGAAATTGAGAAAAAACAAACACAATTTCTTGTTATTAATAGCACTAACCAGCATCTGTTTTACGTTCATCAACTAAAGCAGATTTAATATCCTCAGTAGAAACAGTTCTTCGTTCTAGCCTAGTTTGAATTTTAGATTTAGCGCTCCTATAAACCAAAATAAACAAACAGTAATTTTATTAGTAGTTGTTCAATCTTGAAGTTAAAGTTAGTTAGTAGTGTTTATTATTTGAAGAACTTTAAAAAAAGAAATAAAAAAAAAGAAGAAAAGAATAATGAAATCAATATTTCTTTCTAGAGAAGGGATTAGCTCAGTGGTTAGCGCGCTGGACTAGCAACGCGGAGGTCCTGTGTTCGAGTCTAGCAGTGCTGCCCTTAGTTTTTTTTCTTCCTAGGAGCCTCTACAGCTCCTTGGCCGGTGATGGACCTTGTTATCTGTAACGAGAGAACACACTAGTGCACTGAGAAGGCTCCGGGCGCCAATGACCATAGATATTGACGCGCCTTAAATTAAAAATAAAATAAAATTTAAATTTCAAATTTTCCTCATAAATATGTCCTAACATAGATTATACAATAGTGCCAACCAACCATTGATAACCAATAATGAGAACAAACAAATTTGAATTTTAACGTCTCAAATTGTTTAGAATCACCTAAAAATAATTTAAAAAAAAAAAAAAAATTTCAACATAAAAATCATAATTTTCTATCTATGGAGCAAGCATTCCAAGTTTCCGAAAAAAAGTTGTAACCTTTTTCTGAAAAAATTCCAAAAAACTCAAAAATCTATTCTATAAAATTTATACTTCCGGTAAAAGTATTTTCTTTAAATTTGGAATTTGGAATAAAGGCTTCAAATGTGTATTAATATATGTGTAGGTGCTAACAACTATATATTTAATACAGAAGTGGTCCTTTAGAGGGCATGACGCTACTGCCCCTCACCATCTCCTCCCCAGAACCTCCCAAAATCAATTTTCCAAGGTAAATGTTTCAAATAAAAGTAATAAATATTTATCTGTGTAGAAATTTAAGCTCATTGGGGGTCCGGACAGGGCTATTAGTGAGACATTGCTGCGTCTTTCACGGGGCTCTCTCAGACATCTGGTCGGATCCTATACTGGATGTGTTAGGTGGAGAGAATTTAGGTCTAGTTGATGATATAAGAAGAAGACTTGGTTAACACCGGTTAACTAATATAATAATAATAATAATAGAGTTTATTTAAAGAAACGTTTCCATCTTACAGTACAGTAATATATAGAAACAAATAATAATTCTAAATTCAATAGAAACTAAATAATACAAAACTCTTGGAGGCAATGGATTACATCCGTCTGCCGAGTCGTGATTACAAATTATTAATGGCTTAAAACTGTAACTAAATGAGGAACATATAAAAATAGGATAAAGTAAAATAAAAATAATATTAAAACAGAACAAAAATAAAAATGAAAACGATTTATAATCAGAAATAAGATTCATTAATAAATTAATCTTGTATAAGAAATAGCTGATTTTAAATATTTACATAAGTCACACCAGTTTTCTGTACCGTTAAAAAAAACTACATACCTCCTCAACCGGAGAGGACTGTTTTATTTAAATAATGAAGCCTATATGGCGCCAGTATGGGACAAACTCCTATAAAATGAATAACGGTTTCTATTTCTTTTAGATTACACAATGTGCAGTTTTGGTCAGCTTCTGGATCAAAGGGCCTAAAATTTAAATTGAACGATTCTGATCTGGCTTTTATTATTAGGCGGGCGTCTTCGAAACTATAATTACAGAGGTATTCCCATTTATCGTAGTCTAACCTCGGATAGATAACATGATGCTGTCCTTCTCTCGCCCTAGCGATATCATTCTCTCTCTCTCGTTCGTCTTTAATATATCCAGAAAACTATTTAAATTACTTCTCCAGTTGTCATAATTTTCTAGATTGAATGGGGATATTCCCAGTTGATGACAAATGCTATCCCAATCCTTGAACCACAAGTTTTTTTAGAGATAATTTTCTTGGCTATTAGTTTGGGGAGTCTACCGTCTGGAAGTTGAAGTAATTTGAAAATATAACTTATGTGTTATATAACTTATTTGTTATAACTCGTCTACCAAAACATACTCTTCAAATTTGTTTCTAAACTGATTATATATGGTTAACTAATATATTAATTAAGTGATACAGACTGCCTGGATTTTACAATAGAGAAATGTTTTAAGGTAGAGTGGTATGAAAATGACACATAGTAATTGGATGTATTGAACTGAATTCAACTGTGTTTTTATGGACTGTCTGTCGCTATATTTGTACAGTTTCTCCCACTCCAGTCCGAGAAAGTGGTTGAACTTCTCTTTGCTCTCTTTGGTTGCTGAGCTTCTCTTTGGATGCTGTTACACATCCCCTCTCCTGAAGAAATTTTTCATATATGAAAAATTTGAGCTTGTGGGTGAGAGTGTATGTGTGTAGCACATCTTGTTTGGCTATGAGTTTGTTGCAGCTAGCCTGGGTTGTTTAAACTAGCTAAGTTAATGGAGACTAGCTTTTGTTGCAGAAAGCTAGTGATGAAGCTGTTGCGAGCTAGCCAAGGATGCTGAAAGCTAGCGATGGTGATGTTGCAAGCTAGCTAGTGATGTTGAAGCTAGCAATGATAAAATAATAATGATAATGATGTCGATGTAACGGCAACCAAAGAGAGTAAAGAGAAGCTCAACGCACTCTCGAACTGGAGTGGGAAACTGTGTTTTTATGGACTGTCCGTTGGTATATTTATACAGTTTCTCCCACTCCAGTTCGAGAGAGTGGTTGAGCTTCTGTTTGCTCTCTTTGGTTGCTGTTACAATTCTTTACTGGACACTGTGGTTTAAGGAGACATCTCTACTAATGGGGCTCATGCCGGATCTATTTTGTAGAATCTGTGAGACAGGAGGAAATACCCAATCCATCTTATGACAAATTGTCTGGGTTGTAAAGAGATTAGTTTCATAAAGATTTTATTGGCTGCTTATCAATTGATTAGAGTGTATAAATTATGAACCTTATTAACAGCCAGATGAATTTATATTTTTAATTTATCATTTTACATTATTATTTTTTTAACAAACCCAACGTTTCAACGCTTCACGTGTTCTTATCAAGGGTTACAATCACTGAATCTTAGTGACTCTATAGTTTTTTTATTATTATATATATGCTGTTATCCCAGTTACAGATGAGTCTAAATATTTTTTTAAAAAGTCAATTGTTAAAATTTTTGTTTATATAATGTTAACATTACTATTTTGTAACGATTTGTTACTTGTTCAAATTTGTTCGTATCTGATCCCTGATGTCTGGTTTTTTTATTTATATATGTATTTCTTACTTATATTTTTCAGTATAATTATGGGTCCACGTGGTTATATATAATATCATTCTATATTTTTTGAGAAGAGGCAGAGCGGCCAGTTTTGGGCATCTTAGGGTTCCGTCTATCCCTGAGGACGTGGGAGGAGATCAGGGTGTGTGGCTGCGAGAACAGGGTAAGAAGAGGTTGGAGGAGGAGTTAATGGCGGAATGGGAATCGAGGTGGAGGGTCTCCACGAAGGGCAGGACCACGTTTTTGTTCCTGCCAGAGGCAGGTGCCGGCAGGCGTATTGTCCCGAAGGTACTTTCATATGCCGTATCTCGGTTAATAACGGGTCACGGTTTTATAAACGGCAAGTGGTTTAGAATGGGTTTGGTGGACAATGGGAACTGCCGTTGTGGAATGGAAGAGACCGCGGAGCACATTCTTTTGTCTTGCGGCATGTACGAAGATCTGAGAGCCTCTATGTGGCGCAAAGTAGGCTTTCACCTCAGCTTGAGAAACGATTCTCTTCCTTTGTTGTTGGAGAATGGCCCGGCCTATGAGGCCTTAAGGGAGTTTGCGGTCGAGGCGTTTGAGCGCCGATTGTCATGGGGCCTTGTAAGGCGGAGTTAGGGCAGGTTGGAAGGATTGCTTTGGTTGAGTTATTTTTATTTATTTATTTTATTCTTTTATTTTTTTTTGGAGTTTTCCCCTTGTTGTGTTGTTTGGGCAATTGCTAGCTCTTGTTAGGATATACGTTTTGGGATGTATGGTATGGATGGGTTATACGTTATGGGTATGTGCGAGGCTTTGAGTGGATGTATTTATTGCGTGGTTGTGTGTGAGTGGTTGCTGAAAGTTTTTATTCATTTTATTCTTGTGGTTCTTTTGTTGGTGTTGTCTTTGTTGTTGTTATTGTTGTTTCTTTTTGGATCTGTGGCTTGTTCTTGGATACTCCTGGGGCTCTGCTGTTGTTTTATTTAGATGTTTTAGGTTCCTTTGGATAGCGTGTTTCCGCCCTGCCTACTTGGGTTGGTGAAGGAGGGAGGGAGGGCGTTAATTTTTTTCTTTAGCTCTTTTCCTCCTTCTCTTTCTGAAATCGGTGGCTTCTCTGGGCGGGTGTGAGCGCAAGCTCAGGGACCGCCCGAATGGTGTGGGGAAAAAAAAAAAAAAAAAAAAAAAAATATCATTCTTGATGTGTACTTTAAATTTTTAAATTTGTGGAATCAGCTATATCGTCTCACCTCTCTTAAAAATGAGTCCACCAAAAATGGTTGTATAAGAGAGGTGAGACGATATAGCCGATTCCACAAATTTAAAAATTTAACAGTATACACATCAAGAATGATATTATGTATAACCATGTGGACCCATAATTATACTGAAAAATATAAGTAAGAAATTCATATATAAATAAAAAAAAACAGACATCAGGGATCAGATACGAACAAATTTGAACAAGTAACAAATCGTTACAAAATAGTAATGTTAACATAATATAAAAAAAAATTTTAACAATTGATTTTTTAAAAAAATATTTAGACTCACCTGTAACTGGGATAACAGCATATATATAATATTAAAAAACTATAGAACACCAAGATTCAGTGATTGTAACCCTTGATAAGAACACGTGAAGTGTTGAAACGTTGGGTTTTTAAAAAAAATAATAATGTAAAATTATAAATTAAAAATATAAATTCATCTGGCTGTTAATAAGGTTCATAATTTATACACTCTAGTAAAGAGATTAGGTTCAGGACCTTTTGGTCGGAGCAGGATTTCTGTGGAAGAGCTTAGGTTATTTCCCCTTAAGGTTATTATCTGATTTATTCGGACTGCGGTGAACCTTAGATGGATTAGACCCGGGTCTGTGGATATTTGTTCTAGACCCGGTTTGTTTTTGTTTTTCTTGGTGTAGCTATATGTGCCCAGTGGGGCTTTGGATAGCGTAGGGTTTGGTCCCTCCCCGCAGACAAATAAAAAATAATAATACGATATTTAAAGAAAAACTGTTAGAGCCGTTTTTTTTTTAAAAAAAAAAAAACACTAAAACTGGAAAAATACATTTAGTAAACTCCTACTTCCGGTGGATGGATTTTGCCGGAAATCTTCATGTCTGATGCAATGGTAGTGTCTAAAATAGAATACCAAGTTACATCACACAGATCATTGCTATAAACATTTTTTTTCGTATTGGGGAGGACCCCAAAAAATGTATTTATTTCCGGTAAAAAAAAAAAACTAAATTTAAAAAAAAAACATTCCAGGAACCAATCAAATTAGGTTTTGCAAATATACAAAAAAAAAATTTATGCCCATTAAAGTGAAATATATAAAATATTTTCCCAAATGATTTTATGCCTCTTAACAATTTCTTCGGATTATTTGATTTTCTTCAAATAATTCGAAGAAATTATCACAAAAACCTATCATGAAATAACCTAAATACGGGTTGTAATTTTGTTTATTATTAATAAAAGGAGTAAGATGGATCAATGAAGTATTAAATATGAATGTGTATTGGGAATTAACGTTAACCTGAATTAAATTGGAATAGATATTGTTATTAATTTAATAGATTTTTTTTTTCCTATAGGGTCTTCATTATATATTATGACATGCAACAAAGTCATTTTATAATGTGTTATTATCTCAGAGTAAATGGATCCAGGTTAAATAAATATGAACAGACTCTTTGTCTTTATGTACGGTCTACATCAAAAGGGTTTTTGTAGAATTTTTTTTGAACCTTTATTTATTACAAAAAAAAAAAAAAAAATATTAAATTTGTGTTCTCTCTAGTGTCACTTAAAAATAAATTTTAAAAGGATATATGAAATTTTATTTAAAAAAAAAAAATTTACAATTCTGTTATTTTTGCATTAAAATTTACTTGGTGGGATCGAAATGAATAAAAAATTCATTACCAAACCCATTGAATTAGATATTTTATTCAAAGGAACTGAAAATTTAATTAAGGCACTCATATTATCTAATTAAAATACTGTTATTTAGGTAAAAAAAATTTGTTGTTCATTTTATTGTAAGCAAAATAAATTAAGTATCAACTTGTCATGTTATGTTTAATTTACAAAACAATTATAAAAACTAATTATAGAAATATAAACAATTAAAAAAAAACTAATTGTCAGTTTTTTATTAATAAAAACGCTATTGCGCAACAGCCTATGAAGGGCCCAGGCTTAACAGACGGCGATTCGGATAGGGAAGGGTGTGGTTAGCACGGCGCAGTTTCCACGCTCTGGCCTTCGCTACCTAGGGTGCTACTAACTGTAGCTTCCCACTTTTCATCACGATGCTGGGTCAACACCAACTTTGCCCTCACCGGAATAGAACCCTGAATTCTCGCACGAAAGGCGAGTGCGCTAGCCACAAGACCAACACATGAAGACTTTTTATTAATAAATCCTACATTATATTCAATCAACAATTATTTGCAAACAATTATCAATTAACAAAATAGGTATTTAAGTTAACCCTTCGCCCGCAAGAGGTATCTGTTGCATGCAGTTACTTGGGGAGTAGCGACCCCCATGGGTTACCACAGTTGAGTACTCCATGCACTTCATCAGAACAGTACACAATATACTTAAACTCCATACACTCTACACTTTACTGACAAGGACAAACACAGTACTCAAACTAGGGTCTCCGTCCCTAATTAATTGGCGAAGCCAAGGGAGAAGGAAGGGATTAGCTCAGTGGATTAACTCACTGTCTGCAGTTAAAGAACATTTGTGCAGATTGGCCTGTATTTCTTATGAAAACTCAAGTTTTTCGAATTTTGCTCTTACAAAAAGTAGTAAAAGAAAATAAGAAGTTTTATCCTAATTTATTGTTATTAAGTGTTTTGGTTTTCTGCGGGGGGGGGGATGATTATTATTACTTCTTTCAATTTAAGGCGCATCAAATTCTATAGTCATTGGCGCCCGGAGCCTTCTCAGTGTACGGCCGGCTTCCGGACAGTGTTCTCTCGTTACAGACAATACTGCCATCACCGGACAGTGAGCTGTAGAGGCTCCTAGGAAGAAAAAAATCTACGCGTAGCACAGCTAGACTCAAACGCGGGTCCTCCGCGTGGGAGTCCAATGCGTTAACCACTTAGCTAATCCCTTCCCTGGTGGATTATTATTATTATTATTTGTCTTTAGGGAGGGACCAAAAAACCCTACACTATTTAAATCCCCACTGGGTCCATATAGCTACCCAAGGTAAACAACAACAAACCGAGTCTAGAACAAAAAACCATCCAGACCCGGGTGTAATCCAACTAAAATTCACCGCAGTCCGAAAAAAAAGGACAATTAAAGGGAAATAGCCTAATCTCTTCACCCTGTTCCTACCAAAGGTCCTGCCCGCAAGGGGTATCTGTTTTATGCAGTTACTTGGGGAGTAGCGACCTCCATGGGTTATCACAGTTGAATACTCCATGCACTTCATCAGAACAGTACACAATATACTTAAATTCCATACACTCTACACTTTACAGACAAGACAAACACAGTATACAAACTAGGCTCTCCGTATCTAGTTAATTGGCGAAAGCCAAGGGAAATGGAAGGGATTAGCTCAGTGTAGCGCGCTGGACTAGGAACGCGGAGGTCCCGGGTACGAATCCAGAATGCTGCCCTTAGATTTTTTCTTCTTACGAGCCTCTACAATTCACTGTCCGGTGATGGGCAGTGTTGTCTGTAGCTAGAGAACGCTGCTTGGAGGCCGGCTGTGCATTGGAGATCCGGGGGGCACAATAGATCTTTCAGGTCGCAGTGCAATAATCCCTTATAACAATCTACAAGTTAATTGGCGCAGGAATAAAATTACGTTTCCGGCTTCGCATGATCCCAGAGATATCGCATTTTTCACGTAACGCAAATATAATAATTTTTTTTTTGCTCCAAAAGATATTTGAAATGGTAAAGTTTCGTTTATAAAATAAGTTATTAGTGATATTATATTAAAATAAAATATGCCTCTTTTTCTGAACATGTAATGAATATTATAGTGCGCTCGCGACATGAAATTTCGAGAAAATTCCCCCAAATCTGATATACTTATTCTCTAAAATAGCACTTATGGTTAACTGTTTTTTTTTTCAAATTTGGGATTCTAGCAAAGCTTTGAATCTATATTAATACTATTGTCATGGAAAAAGCAAACGGAAAAATAGAAATAATTTCGATAAATGTGTTAGTTTTTGGAAAATGGAAAATATTGTGACTATAAAAAGATTTTAAGTGTAGTAACATGAAGGGACTGAGGTCAATGCTATTCCAAGACAAAGGGCTGGTAAAAGGACAAGACACCGTTAAGGCAAGACAAGACATTCGTATTCAATAGTTCAACGAGTATTATTCAAACATTCACCTTACAAAAATCATTTAGAACATAGCTGCCAAGAAGTGTCTAAGTTTAACATTTGTGTAAAAAATCAATCTATTAGCAAGAATATTTAAGTGTGAGAAGTTTTGTATTTTTATAAGCTTATTTCATTTATTACAATTAACTTTTAATTGTTATTTTCTAACGTATCTAAATTCATTATAATTAATAAACAAGTGGTCACTTATTCATTATTTATTAAACATGTGTTTCTAAAATACCGTGGCATGTCCAGAAAGTAAGTGTACTGAATTTTTGTAGGTTACAAAAATTTTTATTTGAACCAAAAAATTACCTGGTTACATTAGTACATATGTAAGCTATTTTTCGACATAGTCACCATTTCTCTCAATGCAGGTGGTGAATCGGGGTATTAATTTTTTGATGCCTTCCTCGAAGTAGTTTCCCGCCAATCCCTTCGTCCACTTCTCCATCTCCCCCTTCATCTCCTTGTCGGTTGAGAACCTTTTTCCACCCATGTGCAGCTTAAGGGAGGTAAAGAGATAGTAATCTGAAGGTGCTAGGTCGGGGGAATGCGCGGGATGGTTCAGGACATCCCATTTAAACGAGGCAAGCAGTTCCTTCGTGGCGTTGGCCGTGTGTGGTCTGGCATTGTCGTGCAGCAGGCAGACTCCCTTTGTCAGCATGCCTCTCCTTTTGTTCTGAATCGCCCTCCGCAATTTTTTTAGGGTCTCACAGTATCTTGCAGATTTGATGGTCTCCCCTTGAGGCATATATTCAATTAAAATTATTTCTTGACAGTCCCAAAACACGGGTGCCATGATTTTCTTGGCTGAAATTGTGGTTTTGAACTTTTTGGCGGAGGGTGCAGAGGTGTGACGCCACTGTTGAGACTGCCTTTTGGTTTCAGGTGTGTAGTGTGCAACCCAAGTTTCATCTCCAGTAATGATGGAGCGCAGAAATTCATCTCCATGGAGTTTGTAGCGTCTCAAAAACTCTTGCTCGGCCTCCACTCGATTCACTTGGCGGGAGATTGGATTGACATTTTTCAAGAAACATATTGTCGCGTCGCCAGTTCTCAACGTACTGGCCTCGTTGCGGAGGGGAGGAATCAGGCTACACGACAGTGTAGCCAACATGTGTCGAAAACAAAATCCTCCGGCCGTGAGAGCCTCAGTACACTTACTTACTCAACATGCCTCGTATATTCACACATTATGCCCATTCAAATCCGCTCGCGCCACACTACATATATCCAACATCCAACAATTACACAACACAATATAGGTGATGAAACCACACATTTATCTTTTAAGACAGTATATAAATTTAAAGAAAATGGAGTCACTTTTTGAGGAAATCGCGAAAAATTATAAAAAAGAAAGAAGGATTAAAGTCGAACTTCCGGTTGATAAGATTTTATCCAAAATCTACGTGTCAGAGGCGCTGATATTACCTAAATAGAATATCAAATTTGAACATCCTGCGATTTTTCATTTTTGAGATATTTTGTCCACACACACATACACACTCACTAAACAAATTTTTGTTTTTTACTCAGGGGGGCCTCAAAACATATATTTCCGGTGGAAAGTTAATTTTGAATATTTCGTATGATCACAATCTTTTTACTTCCTAATAATAAGAGAAAGTATAAACTGAAAATTAGACTATCACAAAAAACAACTGCATTGTACAAATATGCAATTGAAAAAAAGAAATGACAACATTAATAGAAGTTACTCCTTTTTAGTATACTCGGCATTTTTTTTTAATTGAACGTTTCAAATAAATCGGATTTTTA
This sequence comes from Triatoma infestans, assembly GCA_011037195.1. Classification (NCBI taxonomy): domain Eukaryota; kingdom Metazoa; phylum Arthropoda; class Insecta; order Hemiptera; family Reduviidae; genus Triatoma; species Triatoma infestans. Next base: position 33,180 of record JAAEAF010004790.1, on the reverse strand, counting down.
CTTAAAAAAGCACAGTCCATAGTTTTAACATCGAAAAATCTCAAAAAATTATTTTTATCTATAATGGATGTGAGAAGGAGTTAATTAGAGAGAATGAATTATGAATGAGATAGAAATAAACTAGATGATATGCTGAACACTGTATAATAAAGTAGAGACAAAAACTGCAAGGACTTACACTGAGTATAAGGTAACGAGAGAATAATAAAGAGACAGACTGGCTGAGTAATTAGAAGGTAGGTTGCTGACTGGATTTACTGTTGTAAAAACTGTCCTGAACTGTTCTGCTGTAGCTCCATATATATGAACATACGACTTCCTCCCTAGTCTGGCCTATGTGAGGAGTAACTAACATTCGATTTATTTGATGTCTGTTTCTTCGCTCTCCGGATCCTATGAATCTTTAATGATTCGGATCCCATTACACTCCATTTCGATCTCCGATCGGTTTTTCTTACAAAGCCATCATCTTCGTTCGGACATGTCTGTATCAGAATCAAGATTCTTTCCTAACATAAGTTTGTCTAACTTATTCTTCAAACTGTGGATCGTTGAATCTTGATGCTGGTGAAAAAATAAATAAATAAAAACCGGAAGACACGCAAAAACCAAAACGAATGCGTGTATTTATTATGTAACCACGACCTACGAGTATTCTAAATAGAAGCTACTAGGAACTAGATTTCGCGTGCAAATTTTGGAGGAGGAAATTAGTTAACAAAACAATCCATTTTTAATCATAAGTTGCAGTTTGAAGAAAAAAGAATTCAATATTTGCAAATAATTTCTGTCAGACATATAGTAGAAACACGCTAAGTAAAGGAGTTAACATAACTAGTCTAGTATCTCACGATCATGTCTGAACTATTCATGGATCTGTCTACTTGGATTATTTGCATGCACAAAGTGAGTGATTTATTTTATTACACATAGGGCGGAATTTGTTTTTACATTTATTGGATTATAACAATTTTTTTTTATTGTTATTTACAACAGCCATAAGAGCCATAAGTAAATATATGTGAATACTATAATACAAAAGGGAGGAAAACAACCCAGTGGTAGCACTCCTAATAAATATTATTAATGTCCGTTATCTTCTGTGAGCAAGTCTCGTGGCCATTGACATTTCAGGAGTCAGGGAGGGTTCGGGACGAAAGACGACGGACAAGAGGATTATGATGAATGGATCAGGATATATGGAATTTATTATAACGGGTTTTGGCAACTTGTTAGATTAATTTAAAAATGTTAATAAACTGCTGGACAAAAGTAATGCATAAAATTTCAAAATGTTGAAATTTAAAGTTACAATCTATTACTACACTTTTTTGTGTAGATTCGTTGTGAGTGGACTTTGATCAAAGAAAAATACGAGACTTAATCATTTGTTTATGTTCTAATGACTGATTCTCTGAACTCTTGAAAACACGATAATAATCCCAGTTCATCACTTTCACTGCTTGTGGTAATTTCTCTCTTCTACAAATTTTTGTTGAGTTTTTTCTTATCAGTTCTTTTTTATTTTTGCTTTTGGTTCTTAACATACCGCTTCTTGGTAATTATTCGGAAAAAATTGCAGTACGTGTGGTAACATTGCATAGAGAAGGGGTTCAGCAGTCAATTATTGCTCAGAGACTAGGAATGAACCAATCCGCTGTTTCAGAATGCGTTACAGAGAGACTGGGAGGATTCTGCCACGGGCAGAATTACAATTCGGACAGATGAGAGATTTATTCATCTGAATGTGTTAAGGAACAGGTTTGTCACTAGCAATCAATTACGTCACTTGATCGCTAATGTCCGTAATGTCCATATTTCAAGTAGGACAGTCAGAAAAAGGTTAAATGAAGCAAACTTGCCTTTCAGGATACCCGCTACTGGCCCTCTTCCGATCAGAACACAGAGTCGCCAGACTGCATTATTCACGAGAACATGTCAATGTGACAACAGAGGAGTGGAGACATGTTTTATTCACAGATGAGAAGAGATTCACCCTACATTCTCCAGATGGAAGGATGAGAGTTTGGAGACGTCAAGGTGAGAGATATGCAGAGGCTAACATTTCTCCAACAGTGGCTTTTGGTGGAGGTGGTGTTATGATTTGAGGGAGGCATAAGTTTTGACGGACGTACACATTTACATATTGTGGAAAATGGGACGCTAAATGCCCCGGAAGCACCTAGAAGAGCTTTTCCAGCGATATGTTGTGCCAATTTCTAAAAGAGTCGGTGATGATTTTCTATTAATGCTGGACAATGCCAGATGTCACACTGCTCGAGTTGTCCTTGAGTACCTACAGGATGTTGGGACTCGACGTTTGGTTTCTCCACTGAGAAGTCCAGACCTAAATCCAATAGTACACCTTTGGGACACAATTGGAAGACGGCTCAGACTTCGCCTGATTGCCCCTAGCACTCTCAAGGAGCTATGTACAGTAGTTATTGAAGAATGAATAAGATTTCTCAAGAGGTTATCCAAAATCTAATCTCTTCAATGCCAAGGAGGCTTGTTGCAGTTATCAGAGCAAGAGAAGGTATCACTAAATATGTCAAAAAAAAAAAAGAAAAAAAAAGAAGTGATAATAAATAAGAAAATTTAATTTTGAATTTTACAGATTTTTTTTTTTTTTAAGCTTTATTTATTATTCTGTGTAATAAGACCAGGTTTTCCTAAATTTTTTGGTAGTTTTTCTTTTTTCCTTTGGATTAGAGTTCGACAACATGAATCCATAAAAAAAAAAAAAAAATACGAAAATACCTTTTATCTTCAAATTATAATATTTTGAAATTTTATGCAATACTTTTGTCCAGCAGTTTATAATAATACTGCGGTGTAAAAAACGTCTGTGCGTTTGTTTTTTCTAAATCCTCGTGGTACTTCTAATCAGGAATAAACGCTAGTTTGCCAAAAGTTTCTTATTAGGTAGCTCTTTTACTTTCAGTTTAGGCTTTTATCAGCTTATGGAAAGAACTATGCGATTTGTGAGCGATTTGAGAAATGACCGAGTAGAATTTACAAATTCGGGCGATTTTTCAAAAAAGGCTACTGCCTTGAAACGCCGCTTCCGAAATTAAGGAAGTAGAGAGGAAAAGTTCTGTATAGATCACAGGCTGTACAGATGTTCAAAAAATTTAGACCGTTTTTGAATCGTAAGGTGAAAAATGCAGACTTTTTGTTACACGGTTATATTAGAATTTATTATCCACATTGATTTATATAAAATCTTTCTAGAGATTTTTAAGTCTTTTATATTTTCTTTTATATACAAAAAAGTAAAAATAGATAAAAATATTAGAGCCCGAAGAAAATTCTTAAACATTGACAACTGAAGGAACTACAGCCGACTTACGCCGAAAGTAAAGGAATTTTGTCCAGTACATAAACGTTCAACATACATATAATGATATGGGGGGGGGTCACATAAAATAAATTAAACTAATCAGGAATAAACACTTATCAGACGCTAAAATAGTAAGTAAACAAGAAACCGTCACAACCTTATTTCAGATAATGTCGTTGCTTTGTGTAATGTTATGGTGTGATGATGTGTATTTGTAGTAGCACGAGCGGTGTTGTAGAAAAAGGGCTTGTAAATATGTAAGTTTAAGAGAGAATGAAGTATTAGTAATAAACAAGAAATCACACTGTTTTTTAAAAAGATATATTCTCTAAGAGAAATTAAGTTACTTTAGATTATCACAACAATTAACTGGAATAAACTGTAATGTTATAACAGAACTGAAGCGTCCTCCTTGAATTCTAGAACAAATCTGTCTTGCAAAGAATGTTTCTCTTTTGTCCGTTTAGTGCCTCCCCTGTGAGGAGAAGGGGTAGTACAATGCCATAATTGTTCTTAAATTTTTCCAGTAACTGTTTCCATATACCTGGCTTGTCCTTTTGCAAGGGAATGTCACATATCGAGATATTTTTGATTTATTTATGAATTAATATATTTCTAAGTTTCTTGCATCCATCACATTTGACTGTACATCGCTTCTAACGCACTCATTTCTATGTAATAGATGTTTTGGTCGATCTATAATTTTAGTTACTAACTTTAGTGAAATAATTGCCACTTATTATTATGTTGGATATAAATTATTTTAAGTAACCAGTAAACCATTGACTAAATGAAAAAAATGTAAATCTAAGAGGGTGAAACTAGGAGAGATGACGTACATTTCAAATTTATGCCCTGTATCAAAATATAGCAGATATATTAAAGCAGTAATGCTTATAAAACATATGTCAACTACTATTATCTACAAAAAAAATCTTTTTTTCAAAATAAAGACATTCTCATTTATTTCCAGAAACAAAATACAAATACACTACATTTGGCCGTCTCTCCTACTATGGTAGGATAGATGACGCACCATAGGTAGGAGACCTCTTCTCTGTGAAGGTAACATGGCTGATTGACATGAAACTTGGTAAACACTGTGTCTATGAGTCCAACATTAACGACAGCAGGAACTCTTTCATTTCAATTGCAATTAGTATAGTGTATTTAAAAGAAAAAAAAATTTACTAAGCGTTATGAAAATTCAGGTATTCACCAGATATAGTTGATGCGTATAAATGTTAGAAGAACACACAAAATAACTGAAGAATTTTGCAATACTTTCGCTTCTGATCTCTCTACTACTGACGCCAAATGGTGGCAAACAAGAGAAGTACAGCCTGCGTCTTCTCTCCTACCCCCACCATATCTCCTAGCTTTTCCCTAATATATATATGTATATATTTATTTACCTAGTCTGAGGCCGATGGTTGACTGTTGTTTGGTCATCATTTTCAGTAGCCAATCCCAGCAGTCTTAAACTTCTTCTATATCTATCTAAACCTTTTCTACATACAGCTACAGAATCCGATAATTTACTTGTTGGTCGTTCAACATGCCTGCAACATATTAAAAAAAAAAAACTGTTTGAAATTAAGGCAATTTCATAATATCAGATTACCAAAAAAATCTGGCATGCATTGATTATTGAAAAATTTTCTTGGACCTTATAGTTTTTTTTGGTAAATCTTTAGTTGTCTTCAATTTTATATCATTGAGAGGATTTAAATTTAAAGACAAAAATTTTGAGGAAAGCCTCATTGCTCACTCCCCAAATCTTTTTAAATGTATTTTCTCGAAAAAAGGATTCAAATAGAAGTTATAGGTTTCTGTACGCATAGTTAGTATACCAAGTTTCAACTTGGAGAAAACCAAGTAGTATGACTTAATGGAGAAAATCGCTAAAAACTTAAAAAAAAAAACTGTTCAGTAAAGTCACCGATCTTTTAACCGATTTTTATCAACCTCGGAAGTTTGTCAACACATTGAATTTTAATTAATGCTATAATCGATGTGAGAAGGAGAGAGAGTTAGAGAGAGAATGGATTTTAGAGAAATAAACTAGATGATATGCTGAACACTGTGCATTGAATAGAACACACAAACTACAAGGACTTAACAGTAGAATAGAAGTCAGGTAGCGAGAGAAATATAGAGAGACAGACTGGCTGAGTAATAAGAAGGTAGTAGCAGACTGACTGGTTGTACTGTTGTAAACGGTCTTGAACTCTTCAGTTGTCGCCTTATTTATATGAATCGTACTCACCCTTCCTAGTCTGGCCTAGGTGGGGAGTAACTAACGTTTGATTCATTTAATGTGTGCTTCTCCTCTCTTCGGATCCTATGAATCTTTTAATGATTTCGGATCCCATTACATAGACAATAGATAACACAAAAATATACAGTGCTGATGGGGGTTACATGATTAACTCTCTCTGCACATGGATAGTACCACAAAGTGGATTACATTCTATTCCAGAAAACAGCGCCTATAGCAAATCCGAATAATACTTAAAATCTAATATATTATATTCACCAGAATCCATCAAAAATCAATTTCTCGTTGAAGTTATTTTCGGTAAAAAATTGTGAAGCATTGAAACTGATTGTAGAGAGAGAGAAACACAAAATTAAGAATCTCACTCGCTACTTAGGCCAGACTAAGGTGGGAGACTCTGTACATATACAGCTGAGCTAGCCCTACAGAAGTGAGTTTATATAACAGTCTTACAACAGTTAACAACAAGTCAGCCACCAACTACTACGTTTCTCTTTCTCCTACTTTCTTTATGAAGACGTCATTATCGCTAACTGCACCATCCTTAGCTAGCTCTCAACATTATCACTACCTTTCTCCAACATCAGTTAGTTGTCATCATCAAGCTAGCTTCACCATCCCTAGCTAGCTCTCAACCTCATCATCGTTAGCTTCATATATAGCCTTCATATATATATATATATATATATATATACATGAAGACATATATAGCCTTCACCTTCACATATAGCTAGCTCTCAACATCATCATCACTAGCTTTTTGCAACATCAGCTAGTGTCATCATCATTGCTAACTTTCAACATCACTGGCTAGCTCGCAGCAGCATCATCAATAGCTTTCTGCAACATCAGCTAGTTTTCATCAATTTCGGTAGCTGCAACAAAACCAGGCTAGCTACAACAAATTCGTAGTAAAACCAGATATGCTACAAACATACATCAGCCAGCAAGCAGCACGCTCAAATTATTCACATATGAAAAAATTCTTCAGGAGAGGGGATAATGTAATAGGATCCGAACAGAGGTATCCAAAGCAGAGAGAGAAACATAAAATTGAGAATCTCACTCGCTACTTAGGCCAAGCTAGAGTGGGAGACTCCGTGGGAGACAGTTCATGCTAGCCCTACATAGGGAGTTTATACAACAGTTCATACAACAGTTAACAACAAGTCAGCAACCAACTACTACCTTTCTCTTCACTCATTCTAAATCTCTTGCTACCTAATTTCTCTTATACGTGTAATGGCAGTTTGTGTTACTTTCTCATTATACAGTGTTCACCATTATTATCAGTTTCTTCATTCTCTTAAATCCAATTCTCTCCTTCTCATGCCCATTATACTGATAAAAACATTCAGTATGGCGGCTTTTCCGGGGTTGATGGATTTTGGCCAAAAACATGATTACTATCATCACATGCGAGGGTGGTTACGTAATATCAGATTTGAGGTTCCTTTTGATTTTTTAGTTTTTTTAATATGTCAAATCTTCGTTGAGTTTTCACTGGAAATATCCGTTTTGAGGTTCCCTGAGTCCAAAAAAAAGGGGTTTCTAGCAATAGGACAGCATATGTAATGACATAGCAATGTCAAAGCCTTCACAAAATAACAATAACTAGTCCCCACAGCCGGCCGCCGCCTTTTCAATACAAATGTATCAAAGACAAGCACCGATAAAGCCCTGTCTATTGAACAGAAGCCACCTGGTCTTTGAAAGTCGCCGATGGGCGACCAAATCTGGCCACTGACCTGAATCACTGGTCGCCGACCTAACCGATGTCTTAGTGTGAGAACTGACTTACACACTTAACAGTGTGTGAGTAAGACTAATATAAACTTCGTCCCACTGGAAGAGGGGATCATTATATCATCATCATTATACCAGTAGCCACATTATTATATCAGTATCATTTTACAGCAGCAGTTATACTTGAGTTCCGAGCGCGTCCCTATACAAGGTTTAACTTATCATTATTTTCATAGTTGTGCATATTAGTTTATTTATTTTAATCATTTTAAATTATTTGTTATTTAACTCTTAAAATTATTTATTTACTTTTATCAAATCATATTAATTGTAGTTACCTACCATTAGGCTCATTCAAATTATTGTTAAAATATATTCTATTTTTATAAATTCAGTGTTAGTAATTCAAGCAATAACTCTCTAAACTAATTTCCGCCTAATAAATCCCTCTTCGAGACATCTAACTTCATACCTCAGGAATCACGACAATTGATTCCACTACACATATCTCGAAAAAACAAAAATGAAAAATCGCAGAATGTTCAAACTTAATATTTCATTAAAGTGCTAGCAGCAGATCTTGAAAATAAGTTTTTCGTAAAAATCGTAGCAACCGGAAGTGCCACATTACTAAATTTTTTTTCTACAATTTTTTTCTAGTGATTTTCTCGAAAACAGCTCCAACGATTTTCTGTAAACTAGGACTGTAAACTATACATATAATGAGCTATACATAACTTATTTGGTGACTATCCAGGCTTAGACAATCAACAATAATTGGATTAGTTATAATCCTGTTTTGAATTTATATTTTGTACAGTAAGTAATCATGACTAATGCTAAATTGGTGCTCTATACATTATCTAATATCATATTAGTATCTTTTTCAGTTTAGTAACGCTATATTCTGCATGAATATGGAGTTAAACTTCCTTTCCGTTCACTTAGAATGAGAAATAGGCGTGAATAAATAACTAACGATTACACCCTTCTATTATTGGAATATATTCCTCAACAGTGCTACTATTGACATGACTACAATCATCAGGATCTACCCCTCCAATTGTATATTTTGAAATGAAATATAACCCTGATAGGCAGTAACATTCATATAATATGTAAGATGTTGGTAAAGTCTTAGCCAAAGTTGATTTTATTGTTATATTTTCTTCAGCGTGTGCGAAATAATATTAGCTTAATATACTTAAAATGCCTGAAGTTCTTTATTTATTTATTTATTTTATTTTCTGCAGTAATTAAGGTCATTAAAAAGAGGCAAAGAAACAAAGTAAACTTAGCGCGCGTTTTTTTTATATTCCCTGATTACTAAAAGAGGAAATATTACGGTCGTATTAAAATTTTCTAAATTAGGTTAAACTCAAGAATTATATACAAACATTGAGGTATTTAGAAAATCATTAGTTAAAAATTTATGTTTTTACTTTCTCTTACTCCTAGTAAGGGGGAAGTATTATAATCGTGTCAAATTTTCGATATCGAGTTTTCACCGGAAATATCCGTTTTTAAGCGACCCTGAGTCCCAAAAATTGGTTTTGAGAAAAGAGTCTCTCTCTCTGTGGTATGTATGTGAACAGCATAGCTCAAAAACGAAAAAACCATAGAAAGTTGGAACTCGATATTCCGTTTAGGTAACACCATGGAATCTGACAGTACGTTATCAGTCAAAATTCCTCAACCGGAAGTACCACATTACTAGTTGTTTTTTTTTTTTTTTACATTTTTGCGATTTTCTCAAAAATGGCTCCTTTTGATATTCTTCAAACTTGGTATATCAACTACACATACAAAGAGCTACAACTTTTATTTGAAACATTTCTCCGGGAAAATTCATTTAAGGGCACTTTTGGGGGAGGGAGGGATGGTGTTAGGTTTTCATCTTAACTGCTATTTCAGTTTATTAGACAATTTTGTCATCTAGATAATGTTAATTAGAATTAAACATGTTGTTAAGATTCCGAGTTTGAAAAAAAAAAACGGATAACCGGAAGTGCGTTCACTTTACCACTTTACTAAATAATTTCTTCACTTTTTCATGATTTTCTCGAAAATCGCTTTAACGATTTTCTTGAAACTTCGTATATAAACTAAACATGCAAATAGCTACATCTTTTATTTAAAACATTTCTCTGGGAAAATTCATTTAAGGGCACTTTTAAGGGGGGGATGGGGTTACGGCTTCCTCTAAAATTGCTATCATTTGTGTGCCCGTGATGATTGTACAATTCTATCCTCCAAAACAAAATTAATTAGAAATAAATAGTCGGCTTAAATTTCAAGTTTTTAAGGAGAATAGTAAACCGGAAGTAGCGCATTTACTGAAAATTTTTGTCAGTTTTCAACGAATTTCGTTTTATTTGGTACACAAACCAGTGGCGGCTACTGGTATTCGCGATTGCGCGACTGAACCCCCAGCTATTTGAAAAAAGAAATTAAATAAAAAAGTAGTAAAATTTTCTTATTTGATTTTATTTTCTTTCATATTTCAATTTCAAAAAAATATTTTCATTTTTGTATTGGTTAGGAACATAAAGTCACAGTAAAAATTGTGTATATGCCTGATCTATATAAGTATTAAATAAAAAAAATCAGTCAGTAGTAAAATCGGAGAATCAGACATAAAAGAATAGGAACGTATATCAGTATAGGAACTCCTTTAATATGTTCGTACAATGAATTGTACACTTAGTGAATTGCATGTGTATCAGGAGATGTATAAGAAAGTAGGAAGTAGGGGGTTCACAGTTAGGAGTCGCGCTGGAGAATTTAGTATATATATATATGTATATATAAAAAATTTCTTTGTGTTAGTATAGAAAAGTGTATGTTTTTATTAAATTTTTAAAATAAGAGTGGGGGTTACAAGCGCGATGAACATTACTTACGATCTATGAACGAACTTACCCGATCTTACCCGGAGTTAAAAAAGTTGTTTTTAGCAAATGTTCTGTGTGTGTGTGCGCGCGCGTGTATGTGTGTGTGCGCGCGCGTGTATGTGTGTGCGCGCGTGTATGTGTGTGTGTTTGTATGTATGTGAACACCATAGCTCAAAAACGAAAAACCGTAGAAAGTTGAAACTTGACATTCCGTTTAGGTATCACCATGAGATCTGACCGTATGTTATCTGTCGAAATTCCTCAAGGAAGTCCCACTTTACTAGTTGATTTGTTTACTTTTTTGCAATTTTCTCAAAACTGGTTCCGACGATTTTCTTGAAATTTGGTATATGAACTATACATACAAAGATCTACAACCCCTATTTGAAACATTCTCCGGAAAAATTCATTTAAAGGCAGTTTTGAAGGAGGGGTTGAGTTAGGTTTCAATCTAAAGTTCTCTTTCGGTTCACCATACAATTCTGTCATCTAAATAATGTTAATAAGAATATAATACGTTGTTGAAATTCCGAGTTTGAAAAAAATCGGATAACCGGAAGTGGGTTTTCTTTACCACTTTACTAAATGATTTTTTCACTTTTTCGCCATTTTCTCAAAAATTGCTCCGACAATTTTCTTGAATCTTCTTACATAAACTAAACATACAAAGATCTATAACTTTTATCTGAAACATTTGTCTGGTAAAATTCATTTAAGGGCATTTTTTGGGGAGGGATGGGGTTATATTATTCTCTAAAGTGCTCTCATATTTGATTATACAATTCTATCATCCAAACAAAATTAATTAGAAATAAATAGATGGCCAAAATTCTGAGTTTCAAGAAAATAGTAAACCGGAAGTGCGCTTTTACTGAACATTTTCTTCAGTTTTCGAAGAATTTCATTAAATTTGGTACACAAACTATAAAATTTGTCGATTATAATTTTGAGAACTGAGTAAGAGAAAGTTGTGTGTTTCACACCAGATTTTGTGTGATGTGCCTGCCTGTGCCAGTGTGTGGATTTTTAGACATTTTATTTATATTTATAAAAATTTGATGTTGGTATTGGTACTTAAAACATCACTAAGATAAATGATTGCTAGGCAAAGAATAGATACAAACTCATTGACATTTCCTTTGAACTGGAACACTTTATTTAGATAATAAAAATTTCCGTTGAGTTAACCACTTAATTTTCGAACTCAAACGGTACAAGTCTTTTTTTCACAGTTCTTCTCTGGGTGCAAAGTGACAGATTTATTGTTTTTTTTTGTTGTTTTTTTTTAATTTAAGGTGCGCCAACATCTATGGTCATTGGCGCCCGAGCCTTCTCAGTGCACTGCCGGCCTCCGGATGGTGTTCTCTCGTTACAGACAACACTGCCCATCACCGGACAGTGTGCTGTAAGTGCTCCTAGGAAGAAAAACCTAAGGGCAGCACAGCTGGACTCGAACCCGAGTCCTCCGCGTGGGAGTCCAATGCACTATCTACTGAGCTAATCCCTTCCCTAATAGATTTATTGTTAATTTAACATATTTAATTGTAGGAGAGGGATGCAAGTTTTTACCTGGCTCCTGGCTTACTTCATGATTTCTATCTAGCCAAGCTACTAATTATGATAGGTAATGTAAGTATTTAAAAAAAAAAAGTTGAACCCCCACATATCCAAGTCACGAGCCGCCACTGACACAAACTATATTCATTTGTCAATGATGATATAATTTTGAGAACACGAGTAAGAGAAAGTTGTGTGAGTGATTCACACCAGATTTTTTTTTTTTTTTTTATAAAAAAAAGTATACAAAATTTAATTAAATTCGTCGTGTTGTGTTTTTATGGAAAAAATCGCGAAAAATAAAAAACCTGTTCAATAAAAACTCACTTCCGGTTTATTAATTTTCTTAAAACACGAAATTTTTGGCCATCTATTTATTTCTAATTAATTTTCTTTAGATGGTAGAATTGTATAATCAACTAATGGTAGCACTTTAGAGGGAAACATAATCCTTCCCTACCCCAAGAACTTTTCTGGTTTTTATGTTTCACATAAAAGTTGCAGATGTTTTTGTATGTGTTAAGTTTATGCGCTTAAGTTTAAAGAAATTTTTTTTGTTGGAGCCATTTTTAAGAAAACCGTGAAAAAGTAAAAAAAAAAATTAAAATCCGGTACTTCCGGTTGAGGAATTTTGCCAGATAACGTACTGTCAGATCACACAACACACACAACACACATTCGATTCATTTTTCGTAAAAATTGATTTGGGTGAGTGACTCAGAAGTTTGGGTTTTCCTTCTATAATACTATTTCTGTGCCAAGTACTTGTTCAGCAAGTATTAGTGATAAGTGATAACTGATAAGTAAAACTAAATATTTACTGAAATTATAAGAAAATATATCCATCTAAAGTTATGAGAATTGCAGAAAGAAAAAATCGTATGAGTGTTTCATACAGATTTTTTTTTTTTTTGCTATCTACGTAAATATAGTTTAATAGAAAAAAAAAAAAAATCTGATGTGAAACACTCACACAACTTTCTCTTACTCCTGTTCTCAAAATTATAATTGACAAATTTTATAGTTAGTGTACCAAACATAACGAAATTCGTCGAAAACTGAAAAAAAAAAACCTGTTCAGTAAAAGCGCACTTCCGGTTTACTAATTTTCTTAAAACTTGGAATTTTCGGCCATCTATTTATTTCTAATTAATTTTGTTTGGATGATAGAATTGTATAATCAACTATGATACAACTGTAGAGGAAGCTGTAACCCCATCCCTCACCTAAAAGTGCCCTTAAATGAATTTTCCCAGAGAAATGTTTCAAATAAAAGATGTAGATCTTTACATGTTTAGTTTATATAAGAAGTTTTAAGAATATCGCCGAGCCATATTTGAGAAAATCACGAAAAAGTGAAAAACTTATTTAGTAAACTGTTAAAACAATCGCACTTCCGGTTATCCGATTTTTTTCAAACTCGGAATTTCAACAACATATTTATTTCTAATTAACATTATTTAGATGATAGAATTGTCTAATAAACTGAAATAGCACTTCAGATGGAAACCTAACCCCACCCTTCCCCCAAAAGTGCCCGTTAAATGAATTTTTTCCGGACAAATGTTTCAAATAAAAGTGTAGCTGTTTGTATGTGTAGTTGATAACCAGTTTAAAGAAAATCGTCGGAGCCATTTTTGAGAAAATCGCAAAAACGTAAAAAAAAAAAACAAAAACAAAACCTAGTAAAGTGGTACTTTCGGTTGAGGAATTTTGACAGATAACGCATCATCACAACCCATGGTGATACCTAAACGTAATATCAAGTTTCAACTTTATACGGTTTTTCGTTTTTGAGCTATGCTGTTCACATATAAACACACACACACACACACACACACACACACACACAGCATATTTGCTTAAAACCACTTTTTTGGACTTAGGGGCCTCAAAACGTATATTTCCGGTGAAAACTCGATATCGAAAATTTGACACGATTACAATACTTCCCCCTTACTAGGAGTTAGAGAAAGTAATAAATAAATTTGAAATGATACTTTTGTTAAGTTCAGTTAATATTGAATAGGAAGGAAGATTCAGATATGAACCGCAGCCTTCTTCAAATGGATACATCTTTAATATTAACTTTTGGGTAAAATTAATATTTATATAATGCAAAGATTTTTTCCTACCCACCTGGGTTAATTTGGTAGATATCGAGCGGTTTCACATGTTCGCTCTTCTTCAAGATTCTATGTGACCATGCTTTCATAGCATAGTCACCTGAATGATGGTGCTATTCGATACAATGCTAATTCGCTTAAAAATACGAGAATATATTAAACAAATTTATTGTTTACAAAATTTGAGCGTGCGAACGTTCAACAGAATTATTATTATTGAAATAATTGTTGTATATCTTGATCTTTCCATGACCTTGGACACTTCCCGTGATTTAAGGCAAACATATTCAATTTTAATTAGGCAAAGTGCGGCGATATGTATGTTAAATATTGAATTATTAAAATTTAAATTGTAAATAGACATTTTTTCTCATTTAGATTTTATACATTTTTAATAATCTTAAAATAAACCGAATGATACATTTAAACATTAAAAGGACTTTACTTTTTGAATGAATCAAATTTTTATTAGATTCTCTTACTCTGTAATCGTGGCAAAATTTCCTATATCGAGTTTTCACTGGAAATATACGTTGTATCCTGAGTCCAAAAAAATCTGATGTGAAACACTCACACAACTTGACTTATTGCAGTTTACAAAATTCTGATTGACAAATTTTATAGTTAGTATACCAAATTTAATGAAATTCATCGGTATTTTATTGGAGAAAATAGCAAAAACTGAAAAAACTATTCAGTAAAAACCCACTTCCGGTTTAATAATTTTCTTGAAACTCGGAATTTAGGCAATCTATTTATTGTTAATTAATTTTGTTGTGATGGTAAACTTATGTACTTAATATTCTATGATAAACGTATGTACTTATGTAAATTTATGTTTCAATGGTAAATTAAGATAGCACTTCAGAGGCAAACATGACCCTACCCCTACACCATAAGCCCCCTTAAATGAATTTACCTGGAGAAATGTTACAAATACAAGTTGTAGCTCTTTATATGAGTAGTTCACATACTTAGTTTAAAGAAAATCGTTGCAGCCGTTTTAGAGAAAATAGCAGAAAACTGAGAAAAATATTTTTCTGTAAAAACGCACTTCCCGTCATTCGATATTATTCAAACACGAAATTTCAACAATTTATATGAAATTCTATCTAATATTATTTAGATGATGGAATTATATAGAAAACTGAAATAGCACTTTGGAGGAATACCTAACCCCACCTCTTCCTCCAAAAGTGCCCTTAAATGAATGTTCTCAGAGAAATATTTCAAGTAAAAGTTGCAGATCATAGTGAGTGTAGTAGATACACCAAGTTTAAAGAAAAATAGTTGGAACCATTTTTGAGAAAATCGCAAAAGAAGTGAAAACAAAAAACATTCCGTAAAGAGTGGTACTTCTGGTTGTGGAACATTATTGATTCAGGGAACCTCAAAATGTGTATTTCCGGTGAAAACTCGATATCAAAAATTTGACGCGATTACAATACTTCCCCCTTACTAGGAGTAAGAGGAAGTAAAAAGTGGTTTTTAAAAAATGGTGTGTGCATATATGTAAATGACTTTTATTAACAGTTGTATATTTGATTGTTTTTTGTATTCTTGAATAAAGTATATTATTATATGTAAATGAACAGCATAGGTCAGAAACCATAAATCGCAGAAAGTCCGACAGGAAGGTATCTGTCAAATATCATCAAGTGGTAGTATCATTTTACTGAAATGATTTTCCACTTATTTCCGTTTTCTTTTCGAAAACGGCGCGAACGATTTTCTTTAACTGTACATATACAAAGAGCTACTACAACTTATATCATGTAACATTTCTGTGGGAATATTCATTTAAAAGAGCTTTTGGCGGAGAAGTGGGGGGGGGGTATGTGTTTCCTCTAAAGTGCTATGTCAATTTATTATATACGAGGCATGTCCAGCAAGTAAGTGTACTGAGACTCTCACGGCCGGAGGGATTTTGTTTTCGACATGTTGGCTACACTCTCGTGTAGCCTAATTCATCCCCTCTGCAACGAGACCGGTTCGAGGTCAGTACGTTGAGAACTGTCGACGCGACAATACGTTTCGTGAAAAATGTCAATCCAATCTCCCGCCAAGTGTGAAATACGCGGAGACGAATTTCTCCGCTCCATCATTACTGGAGATGAAACTTGGGTCGCACACTACACACCTGAAACCAAAAGGCAGTCTCAACAGTGGCGTCACACCTCATCACCCTCCACCAAAAAAGTTCAAAACCACAATTTCAGCCAAGAAAATCATGGCATCCGTGTTTTGGGACTGTCAAGGCATAATTTTAATTGAATATATGCCTCAAGAGGAGACCATCAACTCTGCAAGATATTGTGAGACCCTAAAAAAATTGCGGATGGCGATTCAAAACAAAAGGAGAGGCATGCTGACAAAGGGAGTCTGCCTGCTGCACGACAATGCCAGACCACACACGGCCAACGCCACGAAGGAACTGCTTGCCTCGTTTAAATGGGATGTCCTGAACCATCCCGCGCATTCCCCTGACCTAGCACCTTCAGATTACTATCTCTTTACCTCCCTGAAGCTGCACATGGGTGGAAAAAGTTTTCAACCGACGAGGAGGTGAAGAGGGAGGTGGAGAAGTGGACGAAGGGGTTGGCGGGAAACTACTTCGAGGAAGGCATCAAAAAATTAATCCCGGGTTCACCACCTGCATTGAGAGGAATGGTGACTATGTCGAAAATAGCTTACATATTATGTACTAATGTAACCAGGTAATTTTTTTGTTCAAATAAAAATTTTTGTAACCTACAAAAATTCAGTACATTTACTTACTGGACATGCCTCGTAATTATATCATCTAAATAATATTAAATAGAATGAAATATATTGCCAACATTTCGAGTTTGAAGAAAATCGGTTACTTGGAAGTGCATTTTTCGAACAGTTTTTGTCAACTTTCTTCTGAGATTTTCTTCAACTGAAAAACTTCATTTAAGGTACTTTTTGGAAGAGCAGCGGGTTTAGTTTTTCCTTTAAAGTACTATTTTGGTTTCAGAGATATTTTCAGGTGATAGCCTGCTTCTCTTTGTGGTCATCGACCAGTTTTTGGCGTTCGCCCATAATCAGGATTTTTTTGTTTTTGTCAAACAGTGTGATAATTTAGATTTGCACAAAGAAAATTTAGTAGATACAGTTTAAATTTTTTTTGTTAAGGCCTAACTAGGTATAATGGGATTGTTGAGGAGAGAAATTAGGTTTGATTAAATGGACGAAATATGCTGACACTAATATAATGTAGCTGAGTTTACACTAACTGCACTGGACGTTATAATGAAAATGATAGAATGAATGGTGAGGGTAGAGATATGACACGATGCGATGTATGGTTGTATGTGATAGATTCTTTAGATAGATTCCCACTGGCTTATATACACAGGTTCTCCCACTCTAGCCTAAGTCAGAGAGTAGTCTCTGTTAACCGAGAGAGGGCCTCTCTTCTCTCTGCTGTGGTTGCATTATCTTTGCGGTACCATTACACTAGGTTAAGAGGGGTTGTTGGTACCTGAGTGGGGGGGAAACATGTTTTGGTCTTTAAAGGGGCAAATTTGTACCCTTTATGAATGGACACATCCAATACGTGGGGCTGTGTAACTTAAACTACGTTTTTTAAAGGAGATTTACTTAATAATTAATTATCCATACTATCTTACTATTTTAGTAAGTTTAATGCTTTATTTGCTATTTTAGTTTATTATACGATTCTAATATAATAATACGTAATATGAATTAGAATTATACAAATTGCCAATATTCCGAATTTTGAAGAAAATCGGTTGACCGGAAGTGCGTTTTTACTGAAGTCATTTCAGTTTTCTAGGATTTTATCCCATAAAACATCTGTCAGATTTCATTAAATTTGTTATGACTAACTATGAATACAGAGAGACCTATCACCTTTATTCGGAACATTTTTGAAAGCTCATTTAAAGAAGTCTTTTGGGTGAGGGGAGGGGAATGTTTTCCTCAAAAAAAAAAAGGGTAATTTTATTAAGTTCAGATTCTCCAAATTGATATAAAATTGAAGACAAGCAAAATACTTAGTAAAAATGATAAGCTAGATAAATAGATAACTAGAAAAGTATTTTATTTTAACAAAAGTATACAACACAGAAGTAATATTTTTACTTTCTCTTACACCTAGTAAGAGGAAGTATTGTAATCGTGTCAAATTTTCTATATCGAGTTTTCACCGGAAATATCCGTTTTGAGGTTCCCTGAGTCCAAAAAAGTGGTTTTTAGCAAATGGTCTTGTGTGTGGTGGATGTGTATGTGAACAGCACAGCTCAAAAACGAAAAATCGTAGAAAGTTCAAACTAGATATTCCGTTTAGTTATCACCATGGGATCTGACAGTGGGTCATCTGTCAAAATTCCTCAACCGGAAGTACCACTTTACTAGATTTTTTTTTTTTTACGTTTTTGCGATTTTCTCAAAAATGGCTCCAACAATTTTCTTCAAACTTGGTATATCAACTTCACATACAAAGAGCTACAACTTTTATTTGAAATATTTCTCTGGGAAAATTCATTTAAGGGCATTTCTGGGAGACGGTTGAGGTTAGATTTCGATCTAAAGTGCTATTTCAGTTTATTTAGACAGTTCTGTCATCTAAATAATATTAATTAGAATTAAATATGTTGTTGAAATTCCAAGTTTGAAAAAAAATCGGATAACCGGAATTCCGTTTACTTTTCCATATTTACTAAATGATTTTTTTTTCACTTTTTCGCAATTTTCTCAAAAATAGCTCCGCCAATTTTTTTGAAACTTCCCATATAAACTACACATAGAAAGATCTACAACTTTTATTTAAAACATTTCTCTGGGAAAATTCATTTAAGGGGACTTTTAGGGGAAGGGGTGTGGGGTTACGGCTTCCTCTAAAGTGGTATCATAGTTGATTATACAATTCTATCCTCCAAACAAAATTAATTAGAAATAAATAGATGGCCAATAATCCTAGATTCAAAGAAATTAGTAAACCGGAAGTGCGCTTTTACTGGACAATTTTTTTTTTTTTTTTCAGTTTTCGACGAATTTCATTAAATTTAATATACAAACTATAAAATTTGTCAATTATAATTTTGAGAACTGGAGTATGAGAAATTTATAATTAATTTAGTGCTATAGTTAGTACTTGCGACTGAAAGGAAAAAAAAAAACCTTCCGGTCAGATTTCTTGGTAATAAAAACGGGTTATAAAATTTTAGCTTAATGTGGTTTTTTCAGTTTTTGAACTATTCTATTTTCACGTACAAAACCCTGTATTCGTCAATTTTTTTTGTTTTTGTCGTAGTTAGGGAATCTCATAGCATGTATTTCCGGTGATGGATCGTAATATTTCCTCTTTACAGCTGTAAGTGAAAGATAATAATACGTATATAGTAAATTCTCAATAATCATATTTGAACATTATATGTTTTGTTTGACATCCCGCTTATGTGTATATAAGGCTTATCTTTAATGATGCAATAGCGTTTATTTCCAAGAACTGATAACACTTACGACAATATCAACTTCATTTTTTTTTTTTTATGAGAAACTAATAAAATATTTCTATTATTACAAATAAAAGTAACTAATAATAATATTAAAGTTTTATCCATAAATTCAATGGAATTAAAAATCATTTATAACTAAAGAGATAAAAATAACGTTTTTTTTTTTTTTGTAACAGACATTTTCACTGCGCTTGTTTATTAATTTCATGCTATGTTAAATTAAAAATCTGGTGTGAAAAACTACACACAATATTCTCTTACTCCAGTTCTCAAAATTATAATCAAATTTTATAGTGTGTGTAACAAATTTAATGAAATTCGTCGAAAACTGAAAAAAAAAAAAAAAAACTGTCCGGTAAAAGCGCACTTCCGGTTTACTAACTTTCTTGAAACACGAAATTTTGGCCACCTATTTATTCCTAATTAATTCTGTTTGAATGATAGAATTGTATAATCAACAATGATAGCTTTTTTAGAGAAAAACATAACCCCAACCCACCTCCAAAAAGTGCCCTTAAATGAATTTTCCCAGAGAAATACTTTTAATAAGTAGTTTATATCGGAAGTTTGAAGAAAATCGACGGAACCATTTTTGAGAAAATTGCGAAAAAGTGGAGAAAAAAACTAGTAAAGTGTTAAAACAAACGCACTTCCGGTCATCCGATCTTTTTTTTTCAAACTCGGAATTTCAACAACATATTCAATTCTAATTATTATTATTTAGATGACAGAATTGTCTAATAAACTAAAATAGCACTTTAGATGAAAACCTAACTCCAACCCTCCCCCATAAATGCCCTTAAATGAATTTTCCCGGAGAAATGTTTCAAATAAAAGTTGTAGCTCGTTGTATGTGCAGTTGATATACCAAGTTTGAAGAAAATCGTGGAGTCATTTTTGAAAAAAATCGCAAAAACGTAAAAAAAAACAACTAGTAAACTGGTACTTCCGGTTGAGGAATATTGACACATAACGCCCCCTCAGATCCCATAGTGATACCTAAACGTAATATCAAGTTTGAACTTTTCTACGATTTTTCGTTTTTGAGCTATGCTGTTCACATACACACAAAGAATATTTGCTAAAAAACCACTTTTTTGGACACAGAGGACCTGAAAACGGATATTTCCGGTGAAAACTCAATATCGAAAATTGACACGATTACAATACTTCCTCTTACTAGGAGTAAGAGAAAGTAAAATGACTTAAACAAGTATTTGATTCTTCTCTTTAACAATTTTGCATTTGGCTGTGTTAGTTTTTACTTCTCTTACTCCTAGTAAGAGGAAGTATTGTAATCGTGTCAAATTTCGATATCGAGTTTTCACCGGAAAATTTCCTTTGAGGTCCCCTGAGTCCAAAAAAAGTTGTTTTTAGCGAATGGTCTTTGTGTGTGTGTGTGTGTGTGTGGTGTGTGTGGTGTGTGTGTGTGTGTGTGTGTGTGTGTGTATGTATGTGAACAGCATAGCTCAAAAACGAAAAATCGTAGAAAGTTCAAACTTGATATTACGTTTAGGTATCACCATGGGATCTGACGGTGCGTTATGTGTCAATATTCCTCAACCGGAAGTACCACTTTACTAGTTGTTTTTTTTACGTTTTTGCAATTTTCTCAAAAATGGCTCCGAAGATTTTCTTTAAACTTGCTAGATCAACTACACATACAAACAGCTACAACTTTTATTTGAAACATTTCTCCAGGAAAATTCATTTAAGGGCACTTCTGGGGGAGGGGTGGGTTAGGTTTTCATCTTAACTGCTGTTTCAGTATATTAGACAATTCTGTCATCTAAATAATGTTAATTAGAATTAAATATGTTGTTGAAATTCCGAGTTTGAAAAAAAATAGATAACCGGAAGTGCGTTTTTACTGAAATATAATTTTCAGTTTTCTGGTATTTTCTCGAAAATGGCTCCAACGATTTTCTTTAAACCAGCGTTGTTAACTATACATATAAAGAGCTACAACTTTTATTTGAAACTTTTCCCCTGATAAATTCATTTAAGGGGACTTTTGGGGGAGGGGGGGTTATGTTTTTCTTTAAAATGCTATCACAGTTGATTATACAATTCTGTCATCCAAATTGAAATAACTAGAAATTAATATATGACCCAAATTCCGAGTTTCAAGGAAATTAGTAAACGGACAGTTTTACTGGACAGTGTTTTCACTTTTCGACGAATTTCATTAAATTTGGTACACTAACTATAAAATTTGTCAATTATAATTTTGAGTACTGGAGGAAGAGAAAGTTGTGTGAGTGTTTCACACCAGATTTTTTTATGATATTAGCGGTTGTGAAATAATTGGCAATTAATTTTTACATGAACAAAATTCAAACGCGTAAGAAGAAGTGAGAAACTCAATAGGGAGTTTGATCATATTATTCTTGTGCTAAAAAAATCTTGAAGATCGAAAATTATGACGAATAGATATTATTTCCTCTTACTGTTGTTATTATGAGACGAAGTGTTGTGATTATTATTATAAAGGTTCGTTTTATTTTTATTTTTTTTTTCTCTTATTTGTCGTGTCAAATTTTCATCGGAAATACGTGCTTTGACGTTCTTTAAGTAAGAAAAAAAAGAAAAAAATATTTGTAACGAATCTTCGTGTATGTATGAATAAAATACCACAAAAATTGTAAAATCGCGAGAAGCTCATATTTGGTATTCTATTTAGGTATCACCAGCGCAGCGCATCTGACACGAATGTTTCGATCAAAATCCATCAACTGGGAATGTGACTTTACTGATTTTTTTTTATTCTTTCTCTTACTCCCTTGTAATCGTGTCAAATTTTCGATATTGAGTTTTCACCGGAAATATCCGTATTGAGGTCCCCTGAGTCCAAAAATGAAGTTTTTTGAAAATTGTGTGTGTGTGTCTTGTGTGTATATGAACAGGCATAGCTCAAAATCAAAAAACTATAGAAAGTTGAAACTTGATATTCCGTTTAGGTATCACCATGGGATCTGACCATAAGTTATCAGTCATAATTCCTCAACCGGAAATACCACTTTACTAAATTTTTTTTTTTTTTTTTACGTTTTTGCAATTTTCTCAAAAATGGCTTCACCGATTTTCTTGAAACTTGATATATCAACTACACATACAAAGAGCTACAACTTTTATTTGAAACATTCTCTGGGAAAAGCGCACTTCCGGTTAACTAAATTTCTTGAAATTCGGAATTTTGGCCATCTATTTATTTCTATTAACTTTGTATGGATAATAGAACTGTATAATCAACTGTAGAGAAAAACATAACACCCCACCCTTCCCCTAAAAGTGCCCTTAAATGAATTTTCCCGAGAAATGTTTTAAATAAAAGTTGTAGATCTTTGCATGCTCAGTTAATATATGAAGTTCAAGAAAATCGTCGGAGCCATTTTTGAGAAAATTGCGAACAAGAGAATAAATCATTTAGTAAAGTGGTAAAGTAAACGCACTTCCGGTTATCCGATTTTTTTCAAACTCAGAATTACAACAACAACATACACATACGGACACACACTCAGACCATTTGCTAAAAACCACTTTTTTGGACTCAGGGGACCTCAAAACGGATATTTCCGGTGAAAACTCGATATCGAAAATTTGACACGATTACAATACTTCCTCTTACTAGAGGAGTAAGAGAAAGTAAAAAATGGTTTTTAGCAAATGGTCTGTGTGTGTGTATGTATGTGTATGTGAACAGCATAGCTCAAAATCCAAAAAACTATAGAAAGTTGAAACTTGATATTCCGTATAGGAATCACCATGGGATCTGACCATACGTTATCAGTCAAAATTCCTCAACCGGAAGTATCACTTTACTAGTTTTTTATTTTTTTGCGACTTTTCTTAAAAATGGCTTCAGCGATTTTGTTGAAACTTGGTACATCAACTACACATACAAACAGCTACAACTTTTATTTGTAACTGTTTCTCTGGGAAAATTCATTTAAGGGTACTTTTGGGGGAGAGGTGGGGTTACGGCTTCTTCTAAAGTGCTATTTCACTTTGTTAGACAATTCTTTCATCTAAATAATGTTAATTAGAATTATATGTGTTGTTGAAATTCCAAGTTTGACAAAAATCGGATGACCGGAAGTGTGTTTATTTTACCACTTTACTAAATGATTTTTTTTTTCCCCTTTTTCCCGATTTTCTCAAAAATGGCTCCGACGATTTTTCTTGAACCTCAGCCAACATTGATGTAAAATAATGATGTACAACTTTTATTTAAAACATTTCTCTGGAAAAATTCATTTAAGAGCACTTTTAGGGAAGGGGTAGGGTATGTTTTTCTGTAAAGTGCTATCATAGTTGTTGGATTATACAATTCTATCATCCAAACAAAATTAATTAGAAATAAATAGATGGCCAAAATTCTGAGTTTCAAGAAAATAGTAAACCTGAAGTGCGCTTTTACTGAACAGTTTTTTTGTTTTTTGCAGTTTTCGTGGAAAAATCATAGAAGTCAAAATTGATATTCGATTAGGTATCACCATGGGATCCGTTAGTAGGTTATCTTAAAAATTGCTCAACCAAAAAATAACACTTTACTAGTTTTTTTTTTTTTTTTTTTTTTTTTTTTTTAGTTTTTGGCGATTTTCTCAAAAATGCCTCCGACGATTTTCTTTAATCTTGCTTATATCAACTACACATACAAAGACCTACAACTTTTATTGAAACATTTCTCCGGAAAAAAATTCATTTAGGGGTACTTTGGGGGGGGGGGGAAGGGTGGGCTTAGGTTTTCCTCTAAAAAGTGTTATTTCAGTTTACTATACAATTCTATCATCTAAATAATATTAATTAGAATTAAATATGTGGTTGAAATTCCGAGTTTGAAAATAATCGGATAACCGGAAGTGCATTTTTACTGAAATTATTTTTTCAGTTTTCTGGTATTTTCTCGAAAACGGTTTCAACGTATTTCTTTAAACTAGGAATGTGTACTATACATATAAAGAGCTACAACTTTTATTTGTAAATTTTTTCCTGATAATGTCATTTAAGGGCACTTTTGGGGGAGGGCTGTGGTTATGTTTTCCTGTAAAGTGCTATAATAGTTGGATTATACAATTCTACCATTCAAAACAAAATTAATTAGAAATAAATAGATGGTCAAAATTCCGTGTTTCAAGAAAATTAGTAAACCGGATGTTACGCTTTTACTGAACAGTTATTTTTTTCAGTTTTCGACGAATTTCATTAAATTTAATGTACTAACTATAAAATTTGGTAATTACAGTTTTGAAAACTGGAATAAGAGAAAGTTGTTTGAGTGTTTCACATCAGATTTTTAATGTTTTTTTTTTAATGATTTTCTCGAAAAGGGCTCGAAACATTTTAAACTTTATATATTATCTACACACATATAAAAGATCTATCACTTTTATTATCTTATATCTCTGGAACATTTACCGGGAAAATTAATTTTTGGGGAGGACCAGTAGCGTTATCCGTTTTCCTTAAATACCATTTCAATAGAATTTATGGTTTTACTATCTATTTATTGAAATTCCAAAAATTTGAAGTTACTCGGTTGAAGAAAGTGTGCAACTTTAAAGAGTTTCAAAATTCACTAATCAGAAATAGAATATTACTGAATATTTTTTGATTTTGCTTCAAGCTAATATATGATTACTATCTGCACACACACACACACATAACTGAATGTAACTTTTATTTGAAAAATTTTTCCCCAGAAAGAATTGATTTTAGGATCCTATGGGGGAATTGTAAACGTTAGATTTCGTTAGAATTATTTGGGGTTTGATTTGGACGTTCCTTTCCTGAATTCTATATCATCACATTCCAATACCACGTGCAATTTAATACTAGCCTATACGTACTTCACTAATACTTATTTGTTTTTATGTGCGTCAATAGTAAAATGTCACAAGAGCGAAATGTTTAAGAAAGATAAAATGTACGACTGAAGAGAGGACGTGAAATGGGAATGAATACATGATGATAATAATATATTTGACATAATTTAAAAAAATTTTTTTTTTTTTTTACTACTTACGTTTCATTTCCCATTTTAAATATAGGATGGTTTTTAAATTATTAATACAGTTATTAGAATTTAGTTAAAATGAACACTAAAAATGGCACTTATAGATCTTAAATTTCTGTAACATAGGTTACATGATCATACTGTGGAGAGAAGTAAGTGAACTTCTAGTGTAGACCGAAGTACTGTCTAAAGGCAAAAGTAACCCTTGGGCTGACCCTTAGCCAGCCATATTGACCAGAGTCGCCTAATGCAACCTACCTCCCCCCCCCCACAATTCAGCACGCAATCTTGTATAGACCATTATGAGAATATACCAGAATTATTTTTTTTTTTTTTTTAATTTTCCCTCCAATTATTTTTAAAACAAAAATGTTTAAATTTTGTTTTATGATCGGTTTCAGATATAGAAACTTTTAGCTGTGTATACCGTCGCTGACAATACCAAAAACTGGTGATAAAGTGAGGATCGCGACAGTGTCTTGCAAAAAGTGGCAACATCTTGATGTCAGCCTACAAAAACTTTCTTAATTATATCTGTCCTATTTTGTAATATAATTCTTTTGTTTTTTCAGCCTGAAAAACTTACATGGTCTTTCAGGCTGAAAAATGTCGGCATTTTATATTATGCTCAAAATCTTAGGAATAAGGGAGTAACGAGCAGAAGAATTGTGATCTTCTCTGATAGCCAGGCCGCATTAAAGGCTTGAGAGGGGCGAATTGAATCAGGTCGAGGATTGTCAAAGAATGCCGTTAACCGTTGGAATCTCTGGCAAACCACAATAGCCCTCGGGTAGGCTGGGGCACAAGGGCACTCAAGGTAACGAAGAGATGAACAGAAAAACGCCCATTGGTCCGGAGCCTTTCTGCGGCATCTCGTACAGAACTATCTGTGGGGGGGGGGGGCATTGAAAAATGGCTAACACGAAAACATACATTATACTGGAGATATACTGTGGGGCTAAGGCGAGGCTAAGATCTTCTAGGAGGGCCACTCAAAGACTTGCACAATCTATCACCTTGGCAGAACAAAATTGGAGCTAAGGAGAATTACTGTCCTAGTTACAGGGCATTGCCTTTTAAGGTAGCATCTACCACATAATATGGGTTTCTATGCGGATCCACTCTGTAGAAAATGCGGCCAAAAGGATGAGACACTGTTTCACCTTCTTGGAGAGTGCGTGCATTATTATGCTCGCATGCCAATTCCAGAAATTTAGCGCTGTGATGGATGCAAGAAATTATGTCTATTTTATTTAAAGAAAATAATCAAAATTATGAGAAAAATGCAAGCTTGTTTGCAAAAAGGGTAACCCAGGTAGAAGAGTACAGTTACAGCAAAAGTTCATGCACTCTCCCACTAACTGTACTCTTCTACCTGGATTACCTTTTTGCGAACGTTGTATACATGTTTAAGAGAGTGAAGTATCAGAAATAAGAAAGTAGTTACCATTGCTAACAATAAATTCTAAATCTAAAAGGGCCAATGTCAGAAATCACTGTTTTCTGTAAATGAGCATTTAAAATTTAACAATTTCTTTTGTGAGATGTACTAAAAAAAACTAAGAATCCAAGGATTATAGTGTTTTTCCTTTCTCAACTGGGATCAGTGATGATTAATGTACACTAATTATAATACTGTAGGTACTACCGTATATTTTTTTCTGACATAGGCCATTTTTTATGCCAATAATAAAAAAAATATGATAAATTCTTGTATGACTTTGGCCTTTCGGTGTGTATATCTTTCACATTGTAGACTTAGACATTGGCCGTTATAGAATTAAATAGAACTCTGTGAAAAATGCTTGTAAGTTCTAGTAACTCATTTTCGTGAAAAATTGACATTGGCCCTTTTAGAACCAAACCACAGAAATATATTCTATTAAAATAATAACTACAAGTTATTTGCAAAGAAATTATTAACTTATTAATATGCACTGATGCTAAGAGAGCGAAAAACAAGGGTTCTGCTTTTGAATGTCTAGCCCAAGAACTATATTGACGTAATGTCTTCTAATTGTTCATTCAAATCCTCCCCTGTGAGAAGAAGGGGTAGACAATGCTATCAAGGTTCATGAACTCTCCCAGTAACTGTACTCTTCTAACTGGGTTACCCTTTTTGCAAACGAGATTGCATTTTTCTCATAATTTTGATTATTTTCTTTAAATAAAATAGATATAATTTCTTGCATCCATCACAGCGCCCACAATCTGGTGCCGAATGTAGGATCAGAAATTATACAGGGCGATACAGGGCAGATGTGAGGCTTCTATGGGGTGCACAATGGGCCTAGCAGTGGCCTAAGTACTGAACCTCCTTGGAGGCCCTGAGTTCTAGATTACATTAGATTGGTTAAAAAAATTGTTTCCAAATTCAAGTATATTTCTGACTCCTTAAAAAAAATTACCGGTGATAGAGATCGTATATTTTATTTGATGGTTCCTAATATATATGTGACTACTACGCATTATAGGCTATCAAACAGCGCCTATAACATCTCCAACAAAAACCAAAATTTGCTATTACAGTTAGCCTGTCGTTATAGGCTAACACCCCAATGTTTTAAAATCAATTTCCTTAGGAAAAAAACATCTCTCCTAAAAGGAATATATTTATATAAATGAATTTTATAGCAATACAGACGAAACAATATCAAACATTTTACTTGAATGATTAGTAATACTTCCTGTAATAATAGTAAATTTGACACAGTTAATAAATTCCAAATAAGTTTATAAATAAGAATTTGCAATAATATTTCTATAATTGTAGTTAATAAATAAATAGCGTAAGATTGGTTAAATGTGTCTATAAAAGTGATCTACGAAAATATACATAAATAAAGAAATGATTTGTTTTTTTAAATGTATTGTGTGAGACTGTGCTCACCATAATCGTACAAATAAGTTGAATTATTTTTATACGTATATAGTACAATTTTGTCTGCATGTATGTATGTGTGTTTACATGTATGTTAATACATGATTATATACGTATGTATAAATAATACATATTAAAATTTATATATTCATTTCCCCGTCTTTGTTTGTTCTATATATACATATATTTAGTTTGTTTTTGTGGTTGTAGTTATTGTAGTTTATACACACAGATTTTGCTTATACTATTTCCCTTTTTATTTAACTTCAATCTTTTCAGTTTATGAAATCTAAAAGATATATTAGTTTTGTTTATGAAGGAATTTCTTTGTTCTATTTTGATTTAATTGGCATTTGTTTTGATTCTGTATAATAGAGATCTTGAAATGATTACATTATGGTCCAAAATAGAGCGTAAATAATATTAAACAAACCAACCACAACAATTGAAATGTAATATTAATATTAAATATTCTTCAAAAAACTAAAAATTAATTTTTTTCAAGAAACATGTTTAAAATAAAAGTGATACGATTATATTTATTGGCAATTAGCATCCCTAGTTTAAAGAAAATCCGCATAACCATTTTTGGGAAAATTCTACAAACTTAAAAACAATTTCTGTAAAGTCTACTTTTGGTTAACCTATTTGTAACGCAGCCACTAGTGCCATCTAGGGGAAGAAGTAGGCACCTCAAGTTCTCCTCGTGGCCGCTGGAAAGCGCGAGCGAGGGGCTTCTAGATTCTTCTACAGCGGTCTCCCACAGCCTAGATATTCAAAAAAATTCCAGAACCTTCTCCAGTGGTATAAATAGGAGAAGGACAGCTCGAGTGGGAGAATCTTGTTACAAAAGGGAGTGCACGCTTGTTAAAAGTGAATAGAAAGTGAACTGGAGAGAACTTTTGTTGGTTTATACAGGATATTTAAGTGTTTTATTTGTTGTTTATTGTGTTGGACAATAAATTGGTGTTGTTAGAAGTTTAGTGTGCTTTAACTAGTTGCAGTAGCTAGTTTGAAAAACTTTACACTATTTTCGTTCAAATTTGGAATTCTATTAATACTTTTATTTCTTAATAAAGTGTTAGAACCACAAATTATACTGAAATGGTAATTTGAGGAAAGTACCAAAGAAACTTAAAAAAAAAAAAAACTAATTACCTGAAAAAAATGATTCAAATTCAAGTGTTAGACTTTTGTGTATGTGTGTAGCTTCTGTAATGACATATCAGGGTCATAGCAATGTCAAAGTGGCTCCAGCCAGCCGCCATCTTCACAAAGGATGGCAGGAAGAAAGGATAATTTATAACTAGTGGCCCAGCCGGCCGCTGTCTTCAAGACAAGGGCCGCGGCCAAACAAAAACCCTTTTCAATACAAGGGTCAATACATTACATCAAAGACAAGCACCGATAAAGCTGGCCACTGACCTAAATCACTGGTCACCGAACTGGCCAAGGTCGCACGCTACGAGAGATGTCTTAGTATGAGTACTTACTTACACACTTGACAGTGTGTGAGTAAGACTAATATAAACTTCGCCCCACTGTAGGAGGGGATCAGTATATCAGTATCACCAGTATCATTATACCATCAGTATTATATCATTCATCATTCATTTTATACGAGTATCATTACAACATCATTTGGCAGCAGTAGTTATACTTGAGTTACGAGAGCGGGTCCCTATACAAGGTTCAACTTATAATTATTTTCATAGTTGTGCATATTAGTTTATTTATTTGAATCATTTTAAATTATTTGTTGTTTATCTCCTATTTATTTCTAATTCATTCATGTTAATAGCTACCATTTCTCACATTTAAATTATTGTTAAAAATATAGTCTATTTTTATAAATTCAGTGTTAGTAATTCAAGCAATAACTCTCTAAAAATCTCTAAACTAACTTCCGCCTAATAAATCCCTCTTCAAGACATCTAACTTCATACCTCAGGAATCACGACAATTGATTCCACTACACTTCGTAGTATACGAAGTTTAGAGAAAAATGGTTGGAGCCATTTTCCACTAAATTGCATAAATCGAAAAAAATAAAAACCATTCAGTAACGTTTCGGTTGATGACTTCGTTCAAAACATACAAAATATATGTTCCAGAGGCAGTGGTGATATCTACATGTAATTGAGGTTCCTGCGATGGTTTCCCAGGAACAAAAGCTTAGCGTTTTTTTTTAAATCCTCAACAGTATTTTACTAAACACTAGAAACCAAAAGTTTCTTATTAGGAACCTCTTTTACTTCCAGTTTATACTTGTGGAAAGATCTATGCGATTTAAGAAATGACCTAGTTGAATCTAGAAATTCGGGCAATTTTACGTTAACTACTTTTAAAAAAAGGCTACTGCCACAAACATCGCTTCCGTGATTAATTAAGTAGAGAGGAAAGGCTCTGTACAGATCACAGACTGCACTGATCTGGTTCAAAAAAAAATTTGAAAGAATGATATGAGCGTGGAAAATAAGCTTCGTCCAGGACGTTCTCTCTCCTTACATTCAGCACTTCTGGTGTCAGCTGTAGAGGAGCCACCATAACTCCCAAAAGCTACCGAAACTTCCACAGCAATCCCTAACAAACCGCACACCAAGTTGAAGTCTGTAAATCCCTTCTTCAAAAACCCGGGTGAATTTCGTTTTGTGAATTATTACTTGCGATAAAAAACTGGATTTATTTCGACAACGAACAAAACAAAAACAATGGATTAGTACAGGCCAATCACCAAAGAGAAAGATTTGAGAAAAAAATGATGCTATGTGTGTGTGATCAAACTACAGTAATCCAAGATTTGATTTTTAGCACCTCTCAAACACAGTTTTTATAGCTCACATTTGGAACCCTTTGATTATCTCTTCCACTCTATGGACCACTTCTTAAATGGTAAAAAAATTACAAACTTCGGAGGAGGTGAAACGGGATTGTTTGAAGGACATCGAATTATTATTTTGAAGGACATCCTGTATTTCGAGGAGAGAAAGCTTAGCAGCTGAGTAAACAAACCATTTTTTAAGTGGTAAGCTGAAAGACGCAAAGACATTTGTGACACCCTTATATTTTCCGTGATCAACTAAATTTGCTCTGTACAAGTCTATGTTATCACACTGTTTTGACAAAAACTTTCTGATGATGAGCGAACACCCGAAAACGGTCGATGACACCACAAAAAAAGAAGCAGGTTATCACGGTAAATATCTCTGATGCTTTCCAGCTTTACAGACCCAACCACAACAACCCTTATATTTTGTTGACACAAACATACTTACAGATTATTTGCTAGAAAAAAAATATATTTTTACTTTCTCTTATCGCTGATAAAGAGTAAGTATTGCGATCGTGTCAAATTTTCTATATCGAGTTTGCACCGGATATATGATGCACGTTTTGAAGTCCCCTGAGTTCGAAAAAACTAAGAATTTTAGAAATTGGTCTGTTTGTTTATTGGTGGGGGTATACGTATAACTCTAAAACGGAAAGTTACAGAGAAAGTTTAAACTTAATATTTGATTTAAGTTTAATTGCATGTGGCCCAATAAGATTTAAAAACAATCAACCGGAAGTAACATTTAACTAAATTTTTTCTCCGTTTGTTGCGATTTAAAAAAAAAAAATGGCTGAAACGATTTTCCTTACACTTTAGAATATTAACTACACATATAAACTTGTATTTAATACATTTCATTCCGGGAAAATTCATTTAATTGAAGTTTTGGGGTCAAGGGGTGAGGAGGTTATGTTTTCCTCTGAAGTGCTTGTTTTAGTTTATTACATAATTCTATCATCTACATAATATTAATTACAAGGAAATATGGTGTCAAAATTCCAAGTTTGAAAAAATTCGGTTATAGGAACGGATGTGCGTCTTTACTGAACAGTTTTTGTTTTTTGTTTTTTTTTTCTTTTTTCTGCAATTTTCAACATAAAAACACAGACGGATTTCATTCTAATATATTTTGTATATTCTAATATAGAGACCTATCACTTTTGTTTGAAACTTTTACTAAGAACATTTATTCAAGGGGGTTTGAGGGAGGGGACGGTTGCTCCCATTTACGTAAATTGAAGGCAGTTAAACTTCTAGTAAGAATAACATGTTTGAAGTGGAATTAGTCAAATTATAATTATGTAAGTTGCAGTAAGAGAAAGTTGTGTGAGGGTTTCACACCAGATTTTTACTTTCTCTTACTCCTAGTAAGAAAAAGTATTGTAATCGTGTCAAATTTTCCTTATCGAGTTTTCACCGGAAATATCCGTTTTGAGGTCCCCTGAGACCAAAAAATCTGGTGTGAAACACTCACACAACTTTCTCTTACTCCATTCTCCAAATTATAATTGACAGCTTTTATAGTTTGTGTACCAAATTTAATAAGATTCGTCGAAAACTGAAAAAATTGTTCAGTAAAAGCGCACTTCCGGTTTACTAATTTTCTTGAAACTCGGAATTTTGGCTATCTATTTATTTCTAATTAATTTTGTATGGATAATAGAACTGTATAATCAACTGTAGAGAAAAACATAACCCCAACCCCCTCCCCTAAAAGTGCCCTTAAATGAATTTTCCCAGAGAAATGTTTTAAATAAAATTTGTAGATCTTTGCATGTTTAGTTTATATATAAATTTCAAGAAAATCGTCGGAGCCATTTTTGAGAAAATTGCGAACAAGAGAATAAATCATTTAGTAAAGTGGTAAAGTAAACGCACTTCCGGTTATCCGATTTTTTCAAACTCAGAATTACAACAACAACAACAACATACACATACGGACACACACACAGACACACACAAACCATTTGCTAAAAACCACTTTTTTGGACTCAGG
>JAAEAF010004789.1:0-21977 GCA_011037195.1 Triatoma infestans | reverse complement strand
TAGATGGCCAAATTTCCGCGTTTCGAGAAAATTAGTAAACCGGAAGTGCGCTTTTACTGAACAGTTTTTTTTTTCAGTTTTCGACGAATTTCATTAAAGTTGGTACACTAACTATAAAATTTATCAATTATAATTTTGAAACTGGTGTAAGAGAAAGTTGTGTGTGTGTTTCACATCACATTTTTTTTTTATAAAAGTGATATGCCTAAATATGTATAGGTAGTATGCGATATTTAAGGAAAATCGCACAAAAACAAAACAAACTTTCAGTTCATGGTCTTCCGTGTTTTAACCGCAAATTTTAACCAGAATTTTGTTTGGATGCGAAAATCTTACAAAAAGCAATATATATATATGTATATATATATATATATATCCGATTTTTTATTTTTGAGGTATTTTATATACAAACACGCGTTGTATTGTAACGAGTTTTCGTATTGTAACGATAGAAATATCCCTCTTTAGAATAACAACACTGCTTTCCCAAATTCTCTTTAAAGGAAGATAGGCTGTAGTTAATGAGCCTTAGGTGAGAGACCACAAATTTGTCTAAACTGAATCATTCCTTTAGGAGCGCTTATCATTTCGAATCAAGTATCAGAATAGATAAAACAACTTGATTTATGTTTTGGGTAAACAAATATTCGAGTGGCTTCGGCTGTTCTCGATTACCGTAGTTGAAGACCAGATCTAATTCTGATTATTTGTTAAATTTGGATTATAACATCCTTTTGTCATTTTCACTGGATGAAGTCCCTGAATGTCAATCTGCTTTGTGAAAGCAAATTAGGTCAGTTCCAAAAGTAGGTTTATGATTAATTTGAATTTGAATGTTATTGGAACGCTGTTATTTTATTTAAAAATAAATAAATAATTGTTTCTATAACTGTACTGCTTTTTTCATCTGAAAACAACCTATTGCGCATGACCGCACAGTTGGCAGTTACATGTCTTGATCTTCGGGATTACTCTGATCGATCACCAGCTAGTTTCAAACTGGTTTGGGGTTTGGTTGGAACATCTTTTTTTCTTTTTTTTTTAGTTTGAATCCTTTTGGAACATATATCTATCATTGCCCATGCTTCGGACAAACAGAAACCAAATTTGAAGATTTATTGAAACAATCTATAATAAATTATAATATTGTATTGTTATATAAGTTGTTAATGTGGGCATATAAATTTTTTCTTCTTTGTCAAAATTTCTTTGTGTTTGGCCTAATTTATTAGATTAAACTTTAATGGTTTTTGTTTTTCAATTAATAATTGTAATCTTCTTTTTTTTTCCCATTAATTATTAATCATTGGAAAATGTTATAATTTATATGCATAGGCGTAGCAAATAGCGGCAGGTGTGGCCGCTCCTCCTCCCTAAAGTTACAAAATAATAATATTATAATTACAGAATGTAAAAATATTTTCATATTTAATAATAATAATAATAATAATTTAGGTATCTTCCGGACGCGACGGCTGGTCATAGAATAGTCCCAACGGATTTTTCATATGCTGTCTCCAGACTTGTAACCGGGCATGGGCAGATAAATGACAAGTGGTTTAGAATGGGGCTAGTGAGTGAGGGTCGATGTCGCTGTGGCGAAGAGGAGACCGCTGAACACATAGTCTTAGACTGTGAGCTTTATGAAGATCTCCGCACAAACTTGTGGCGAGGAATTGGTTTTCATGTTAACCTTAACAATGACACTCTGCCCTTGCTTCTTGAAAATGAGACGGCATATAATGCCTTCAAAATGTTTGTGGAATCTGCTCTGTCGCGGCGTATGTCCTGGGGTCTTTCCCTTGGGTAGGCGGAGTAAAAGTTTTGTGTGATAGTAATTTATTGCTTGTCTGTAGTCTGTGTGCGTTAGATTCGGGTAGCTGTAGAATTTTAGATGACCTCTCAGGAATATCGAGTACTGAGAGGTTCTTTAGGTTAGTCTTGTATGGATGTGTAGGTATGACTGTATTTATTGACTGTGTGAGGTTTGTATGTGTGGTAGGTTATATTGTAGTTAGTCTAGGATGCGTTAGTTGTTATGTTCGCTTATGTGCACTTTTGAGTGCCCTTCCCTCGTTTATTTAGTGATTATGTATATATAGAAACAGTTCTGTTTATAGTAAAGTCGATTGCGATAGATGAATAGCTTGCGGGCTGGGATGAGCGCGAGCTCAGGTACGCCCTATAGTGTGTCTTGATTAAAAAACAAAAATAGCAATGGCCAGTTTATCAGAAATTCCAATATTGTTGCTGAAATTAAAATTTTTGTTGAAGTTATCTAGATTATCCCAGTTGGATAAATCATAGTTTAGATCATGGTAATGACGCAACAGCCCATGAAGGGTCAAGGCTTGCCAGACGGCGATTTGAATAGGGGGGGGGCATGTGGTAAGCACGCTGCAGTTCCCACGCCGTTTAATTCCGGCCTTCGCTACCTAGGGCGCTACTAACTGTAGCTTCCCACTTTTCATCACGATGCTTGGTCAACACCAATTTTGCCCTCTTGGGAATCGAACCCTGAATTCTCGCACTAGCCACTAGTCCAACACGTGAGGATGATGTAGTGGAAGAAAGAAATGAAAGAAAATGATAGTTTTTCGAAAAATAGTTTAGAATATTTCATAGTATGAAAAATAGAATTTTGTTAATATTTTAAATGTATCTTAGTGCAGCGAAAAGAGCCAGGTACTATAATTTTAGGTCATTGCTATAAAGAGACAAAGGCATAAGAATCCGTTAAATTAAAACAATGCCACTTGGCCAACTGTTTTGTAAGAGAAAATCCCCCGTCATAGAGGGCATTCCTTCAAGACAGCCTAGTATGCATTCTGCTTTGAAAGCCAGAACACTTGCTTCAGGAATCGCTCTCTTAAACTCATGCCAGTGATAGAGATTAACATTTATTCTAGATTAATAATTGATCTATTAAGCATAATAGTTGTGATATTGTAAAATATTTAAATATCTTTAAAGATAATATCCTTTAACCAGTGTTTTCTTAATTATTTCTTATTACTTCTCTCTCTTAAAACTTACATACTCAAGCCCTTTACAAAACCGCTCACGCCACAAGCTACTACTACACTACAACAACATCACACTAATAACATTTCAATGATATGAACGAAGTTATTTACAAATATAAGGTAATATTTCTATCTAATACTTAAGTTTTACACTTTTATCTTTCCACATTATTCAATAGTTACCAATGAAGTTATAAAATTTGAAATACACGGGAATTTAACGATTTGCTTTCTAATTAATTTCCATTCCTTTATGAATATGTGAACCTTTTTGTCATTGACTTGTTTGATACTTGAATATTCTGTCCTCCTGACATAGATTTTGGCAACGCCCATGTATATATGAAACTATAAAATTATTTCCGGCGAAAATTGATGTCAAAAATTTAATATGCACTACTCTACTTCCTCTCTTATAGAAAGAGAAAGAAAAAAAATTGAGAACATAAAAGAATAAATAAAAACAGTAGGCTGGAGCAAAATTTATTTATTGCGACGTAATAATATATATACATATATATATTTATTCCCTTCAAATTTATATAAACGAAAACATTTGACACTTTAGCTCAACAATATATATATATATATATATATTCTCTCTCTCACTATATATAAATTTGTTAGAGAGAGAGATAGACAGACAGAGACTATATATATGTAGATCTGTGTGTGTTTCTATATGTATATATGTATTCTTTCTATATACATATAGAAATATGTGAAGAATTTCCTAATGTTAAATTAAATCAAAATATAACTGTCATTAGTGGGAAAGAAACCGGTCGTGTCTGGAGTGTGAAAAACTCAATGAAATCTGGAAGGTTACTGCGTATTATTCAGATCAAAACAATCAAATAACGGGCCATACACTTCTGTATTGGCAAAAGTCCAATTATTTTATTTATACCCCTCCTAACAGGAAGTGAAAATTCTATACGTAATCAAATTACATTTATAGTTTTTCGTGATTTTTAAAAGCAAATTTATAATTACTGAACATATTTGCAAATATGCGCTGCTTAATTATAGTTGTTAGTTTTTATAAAAATTGTTTATTTTTATTTTTTTAACCCAAAGCAAACTTTGGAAATATTTTCATAATATATTTACACTATTCGCCACGCTGTCTGTCTTTCTTTTAGGAAAGTATCTACCGATTAAGTAACCTTATCAAGAAGCCAGAAGCTAATCGAAAAGATATACTTTATAGATTATAGAGATTATACATTATTTGGTATATACAGCACTTGTTCCTCCACTTGACTTCCTCCTTCAACAAGTGTTGAAGTCATTAAGTGTAGTGTGTAAGTGAAACATTAAGTTGAAGTAAACTGTCTACAGGAACTTGATAACTTTACTTTGACTATGGATGAAAATTCGATAACGGTCAGAAATTATGGAATTGAAATATTTTTCCAAAAAAAAAAAAAAAAATCGTTTTAAATGGATTGTGGAGAAAAAATGGATCAGAGACATTTTCCGTGGTCTGCCTCCTTCATTTTGTGGTCATCGACCGGTTTCGGGCGTTCGCCTATCTTCAGGATGCGTTTGTCAGACAGTGTGATAACACAGTCTAGCACAGAGCAAATTCAGTTTATACACTCAGTATAGGAGAGACGTTTTTTATATACTCATAAAAATAAAGGAGTGTATAAACTGAATTTGCTGTGTGCAAATCACACTGTCTGACAAACGTATCCTGAAGCTGGGCGAACGCCCGAAACCGGTCGATGACTACAAAATGAAGCAGGCTACCACGGATAATGTTTCTGATGCTTTCCAGCTCAACAAAAATCACCAAAACAAAAAAATGGATGTTAGGTTTATCTCTGAATTGCGCTACCATAAATTTTTTGGGCTAGATGGTAGCGCTGTCATGTGGTCAGTAAAGTATCAAATTCAGAATTAAATTTTCCTCTAAAGTACTATTTCAGTATAATGTTCAAATATTATTCTACCAACTTTATAATATTAATATACGTTAAAAGCTCTGATAGAATTCCAAATTTGAAGAAAGTCTGTTAACAGGAATTAGGACTTTACAGAATAGGTTTTTGAATTGTATGTGTTGTATGTGTTGTATGTGTGTGTAGTAGTGTAACACGAGCAGGTTTGAAAGGGCTTATGTGTGAATATGTTTTAGGCAGAGATATATGTTTAAGAAATAAGAATAAGAACCGCTATTTTAAATAAATAATTTAAGTATAAATATTAATTTAGTAACTTTACAAGTAGTAATTATTTGTTTAATTGTGGATAAGGAAATTAAGATTATAAATATATAGAAACTTGCAGTTAATTAATCACAAATGTTAAGCTTAAGCACTTCTTGGCACAGTGACTGTTTTAAGACGAACAATGGAATGATACTCGTTGAATTCTGTAAGACAACCCTTCAAACAATGCTCCTACTGGTAGTTAAAACCTGCCCTATGTACATATGATTTCTAGAAGGGGTTAACATACAAAGGGTGGCCAAGTTCTCTGACCTCTCTTGTAACGGTGCCTTGTACCTGAGTTTTGACCCTTTTGCCAGCGTACACAAATTTCCTTTAAAAAAAAATTATATTATTTAAAGTATAAACTATATTTCCAATTATTTCAATTTTTCCATTTCCTTCTTCCACTATAGTTGTTTTGAAATTTTCTCGAAAACTACTGTAACGATTTCCTTTAAAAACTAAGAATACCAGAAGATATATCACTTTTATTTGAAACATATCACAGATAATATTGATTTTTTGGAGTTTTGTGGGCCCCACGACGTTAAATTTAAAATGTTGTTTGTTAAATATTTTTGGTGCTCTCTTTTGGACTAATATGTAGTCATTTTTACTCCTGCCTTAGTAGGTGTTTGTCCTCCCACACCCTCTAAAATTTAGATCGCTCTTTAGCCAAAGTAAAAAAAATGTAATAACTTGATAAAACTAATTATCTCTTATGATTTCTCTGGAAAATTGACATTTTTTGTGTGGAAGAAATGTCCTATTTTTATTATAATTTATTTCTCTAAATTAGTAGTGTAAGTTATTGCTAATTTAAAATATTAATGCCCTTCACCTTGGAAATAGTTTTTTTTTTTTTTTTTAACCAAATATGAAACATTGTATAAGATGTTAACCTACTTTTTTAATGAGTTAGTTAGCTTACACTAGTTTTGATATTATGTCGACACCTTACAGCATTCCTTCTTGGAATACGTCAGTTATTAATAATGTATTTTTAAAAGGCATTAAGATAGCTTTCTTATTTTTACGTTTTTATTTAAAATAATTAATGGAGAATAATTATTGTTTATAAACATAAAGTCTCTTTACACAACACAGAGTTGACGTCACCGTGAGCAATATATAAAATAAAATTAATATAGTTTAAAAAAATCATAAACCATTTATTTTTGCCAAAACATATTGTTAAATAATCGTTTTCCTCGAAATAAATTACGTTTATTTTATAAATTTTCTATTTTATAAGGCATCATAAAATTAATTGGTTCTTGTGCAATTATTATTAGTCATTTAAGAGTTTCTCAAGTATTTAATGTCATATATAAAAAAAATATTTGCAAAGAAATCCATTTAGCTCGTAAAATTAAAGACATACTAAAATAAAAAATAAAAATAAAAAATCTGATAAGAAACGAATCACATCACTTGCAGCATTTCTCACTTGATTTTTTTTACTTGAATCTGTGATGGATGCCAGAAATATATTTTATTTTAAAAATATTATTTCAAAAAAAATCTAACATTCGCTGGCAAAAAGGGTACACACAGGTAGAAGACTACAGTTACAGAAATAGTTCAAAGGACCTGGTTAGCTTTGTCTATTAGAGTTCTCAGAACTTTTGGTAGCTTTTTTTGGAAGATTTGTACTAACAAGAGAAGGCACTGTTTCGACAGTCTGAAACAGACATTCTACACAGAACACTAGCTTCAGGAATCGCTCTCTTAAACTCAGTGCCAGTGATAGAGATTAGCATTTATTCTAGATTAACAATTTAATAAGCATATAATTGTGATGTTGTAAAGTATTTAAATTCTTTTAGAAATTAATATATTTATTTCAGTGGTGATCTCTTGATTGTTTCTGATACTTCTCTCTTAAACATACAAACAAGCCCTTTACTAAACCGCTCACGCCACAAGCTACTAAACAACAGCACACCAATTACATTTCATATCATTTTCTTTATACTCGTAATTTTTAATCTTCAGAGTCAGTTAATTCTATAGTACAGGACTCAGTTTTTCGTTCTCTTTTGTTCTGTTTATACATTAATTAATAGTTTGTCAAGTGTAATAAAATATTGTAAACATAAATATGCTTTATGCGGATGACTTGCAAGTACATTTACACTATTTGCTATCAGAATTTAAGAAGCTGGTATTGGTAAAATCATATCTGATGTAAATTCTATCCTTAATTGGACTTCATTTCTATTCTTAATTGGATTTCATTTAATATTTCTAAAAACTAATGCAATGATTATTTGGAGTAATAGGTATATAGGGTGACCAGAGTTATATGCTCCACCCACTTTTTTTTTAAACGGCGGGAAATTTCGAAAAAATAGAAACCACGTATTTAATCATTTTTAGTCTAGTTTATTTTCAGTGATTGATCAATTTTTTTAAACCCCAATATCCCGAGATACAGCATCCAACTTTTTTTTTCAAATGGAACATTATATTTTTTTTTGTATATTTTTATAGTAATTGAGCCTCTAAAAAAAAAAAAAAAAAAAAATTAAAATCGGTTAGGTTTTTCAAAAGTTATGGTAATTTAAAATATGAAAAACAAATTTCATTTTAATGTCAAAATTACCTTATTTTTGCTTTAAGAAGCTCTTCAAACTGGGCACCATCAACGGATAGGCAAGCCAAAGCTCTGGACTCCCACGCTCTGTTTGTAGCAGCACTTAGGTGGCAAAGTCAACATCTAGGCAGGCTAGAGTTATTCGACGTTCCATATCTTCGACTGAAGTCATGGGATTAAGGTTACTGTACACTTTATTTTTTAGATATCCCCACAAAAAATGCACAATTTTATGGACTGATGAATCAAAGTTTACCAACAATGGCCTTCTTAATCGTTGGAACTTTAGAATATGGGCAGAAGAAAATCCACAAGTTACCTTCGCCACACGCCATTAGGTTGTTTTTTCTACAAATGTTTGGTGTGGAGTTTAGGAAACCAACTAATCGGCCCATACTTCTACAGAGGGAACTTAACTGGTGAAAGGTATCTAACTTTTTTAAGAGACATTTTGCCAGTTCTGCTTGAAGATGTTCCTCTAAAACGTCGGCTAGATATGTATTTTCAACAAGATGGTTGCCCGGCACATAATGCGAGAGTTGTTCGACGTTACCTGGACAGAAATTTCCACGAAAAGTGGTTAGGAACTCATGGTCCGATCCAATGGCCACCTCGACCTCCGGACTTAACCCCAATGGACTATTTTTTGTGGGGATATCTAAAAAATAAAGTGTACAGTAACCTTAATCCCGTGGTCTTCAGTCGAAGATATGGAACGTCGAATAACTCTAGCCTGCCTAGATGTTGACTTTGCCACCTAAGTGCTGCTACAAACAGAGCGTGGGAGTCCAGAGCTTTGGCTTGCCTATCCGTTGATGGTGCCCAGTTTGAAGAGCTTCTTTAAAGAAAAAATAAGGTAATTTTGACATTAAACTGAAATTTGTTTTTCATATTTTAAATTACCATAACTTTTGAAAAACCTAACCGATTTTAAAATTTTTTTTTTTTTTAGAGGCTCAATTACTATAAAAATATGCAAAAAAAAATATAATGTTCCATTTGAAAAAAAAAAGTTGGATGCTGTATCTCGGGATATTGGGGTATAAAAAAATGGATCAATCACTGAAAATAAACTAGACTAAAAATGATTAAATACGTGTTTTCTATTTTTTCGAAATTTCCCGCCGTTTAAAAAAAAAGTGGGTGGAGCATATAACTCTGGTCACCCTGTATAGATCCAATTAATTTAGACTTAATTCCCAAAATTTATGTGAAAAATTGAATTTATACCTTGTGTTGTGACTGCAAAATATTTGGGATTGACAATTTCTAATATCTTGTCTTGGAATAGCCATGTTAGCAATATTTCCAAAACTGTTCATAAATCTTTGTATCAACTGAAACTCCATAAAAACATGCTACCTATATCTCTCCATAAACAGCTCATTAATACACTAATATTTCCTTATTTAGATTATTGTTGCTTAGTTTATGCTGATCTAACCTCTGAATTGAATTTAAAATTACAAAAGTCACATTTAACTCCTGTATCCGGTATATTAGTAAAGATGACCACATAACTACACAATTACCATAGTTTAAACTGGCTTAATGAGTACCGCAGAAGGTATTTTATTGGCAATTTTATGTATGTATCAATTGTTCAAATTATAAACACCAAAATATCTGGTAGATATGTTTACAGTAAAAGCTACACTAGATTTACGAACTACAAGGACTGTTGACTCTAGACCAGTGATGGCGAACCTTTTGAGCTCGGTGTGTCAAAATTTTGAAAAATAGAAACATAATTCTCGTGGCGTGTCACTCATCAAGTTAATTATTTGTTTAATGCCATTTAAAATACAAAAGCCAAAATTATGAAACCAATAGTTTACATTTAGAGACTTGTCTTACATATTTCATTGACACTTAACATACAAAATCAAGTAATATATATATAAAATATAATTGAACAAAAACAGAAAA
Organism: Triatoma infestans; assembly: GCA_011037195.1. Classification (NCBI taxonomy): domain Eukaryota; kingdom Metazoa; phylum Arthropoda; class Insecta; order Hemiptera; family Reduviidae; genus Triatoma; species Triatoma infestans. Next base: position 12,201 of record JAAEAF010004789.1, on the reverse strand, counting down.
ACAATATAAATTTATACAATTAGAAAATAAATATATATGAAAAATTAGTGACTTTTTTGGTGTGGTGGTTGGTTCCGCAGAGCTGGAAAGCATCAGAGACATTTTCCGTGGTAGCCTGCTTCATTTTGTGGTCATCGACCGGTTTCGGGCGTTCGCCCATCTTCAGGATGCGTTTTTCAGACAGTGCGACAACACAGACTTGTACAGAGCAAACTTGAGTGTGAAAACTAAGTTTGCTCTGTGCATGTCGGTATTGTCACACTGTCTGAAAAACGCATCCTGAAGATGGGCGAACGCCCGAAACCGGTCGATGACTACAAAATGAAGCAGGCTACAGCGGAAAAAATCTCTGATGACTTTTTTGGTGCTGAAGTTTGTCTGCTAAATCTTCTATTTCGGGTTTATACTTGGTACATTTCAAGGCCAAGCAAGCGCCAGTGACTTCATCTGTTAACCGATTCCGTTTGTTTGTCTTAATATTATTTAATGCTGAGAACAATGTCTCACAAAAATATGTGGATGAAAAAATTGTTAGCAAAACAACTAAAGGAGATCTCGAGGAGCGGTCAATAAAATGTACACTTTTTTTTAAATCTTTTCCAACGTTTCGACAAATTTATTGTCTTTTTCAGGGATAAAATTAAAAAAAATGTTAATCGGTATTTATAATTTCCATGAAACAAACTAAACACAAAATATGTAGTAAACAGAAAGAGTTGCTAACTATATGAACTACATTAGCAGAAAAAAAAAGATTTTTTTGAATTATGAAATTTTTTATCTTTGAAGATGCGTGTCATCAAAAATGAGCTCGCGTGTCAGCACTGACACGCGTGTCATTAGGTTCGCCATCATCACTGCTCTAGACTTTACATACAATCTTACAGGACTGCTACTTATCATAATTCTTTTAACGTTACTGCTAGTAGACTATTGAAAGACTTACCTACAGACATGACAAGTAAGAAAACACTTTTTAATTTTAAATTTTATTTTTATAATTATTTATTTGTTAAGTTTAGAAGAAATTGTTCAGTTTTTACAAATTGTTATTATTATTTCTATTATCTTCAGTATTAGTAGTAATTTTAAGTTTAAACCTGTATAATAGCTAATGTAAACAGTAATTTTTTTTTTGGTAATATTAATGTAAATAAATAGTAGGAATTTATTTTATTTTGTTCTCACAGATCAGAGAGTGATTATTGTATTTATTAAAAGATATAAACTTCTTTCTTTGCTCTTAAGGGATATAAGTCCCAGGGCATAATAAACTTATCTTTCTTTCTTTATACCATATTCATGATGGGGAGAAAAATGTTTATATAAACCAACAACATAATTAATGATTATTTTAAATTAAATAAAACTTCAGAAAAAAAACTTGAATAAAATGGTTATATGATAACGGATGTATGGTGGAGTTCAGTGTAATGTAATAAATCATTCTCTTGTCACCTTCGCTAAAAACATAGAAAACACTGGGAATTGGGGCTTATAGTATTTATAATGTTAATAGTGAGTAATAATGTGACAAATATCATTATTTATTTGTCTATCAACTTTAATCAATTATAAGTTTATATAAACATATTATAAGTATTATATCTCAATTATATATGCTATATATATATATATATATACTCGAATATAATTGATAGTGTTATTAAAACAATGAAGGTTTTAAATATATGTAAGATAGTTGTTAACAGGTGTGCCCAGTTGTTTGAGTTCCTGTCGCATTGATTGGTTACACTTTCAATAATATTTAATTATTTAAAGGACAAATTAAGGAGAACTAGGTAATAATTTCAGTGTTGCCAGTATTACTCATTATCATAATTTTTTTCATGAGAAATAAAAGATATTAATTAATAAATAATAATAATAATAATAATAATGAAATTTTGAACAATAAAATGTATAAATTCTATTTATTTTTTTTTTCTTTAGATTTATAATTTATATTTTGTTTTAAAATACGATTAAACCAGCTAATACCTGGAAATATTCAGAAATTTTATCATTTGAAACGCAAATGAATTAATTCAATATGCAAATTATGACAAGAGAAAAGCGAGAATGAAATTAAAATTGGTATCGTCAAATAATATTCAGTCGAAGTAATGAGTCTAATTTGGGTGCAAAATCTTCCAAATATTGTCTAATTTTGGATGGATCGAAATGGATGGAATTTTAGGTGTCACCATAATATTGCTTAGAAGTGTGATGTTGCTATAAGAAGTTCGTCTATGTTCCATAGATAACATACTTATATAAGTCCACATCTATTTTCAGTGGTGTATCTACACTATTATAACTGTACTATGCTGTTTAGTTTGATGCTTTCATCTGCACTCAATGATGATGCTGACTGACGTTCTTTCCTCTAAGTCTCATGAGAGAAATTCTGCCAGCCTCTTTAATAATAAGTCGATGTATCATACAATACTCGCTTATGAAAGCACAGGCTGATCTATGAATAAGATCAGGCAATCTAAATGTGAAAACTATATTTTTCTACAACCTGAATAATGTTCTTATTCCATTAAAGTCACTGATTGAAAGGGTACTAAATCTGTAGAGATTAAAAGTAAAAAAAAAAAAAAAAAAACAGTGTTGCCAACTTTCATTAAAAAAAAAAAAAAGTTTGACTGAAATTACTAAAAAAGTTTTTAATAATATTAAAGTAACGTAGAAGTTTTTAAATTAAACATTTGTTTCAACATTTTTTGAAATGATTTTTAAAAGTAAGTTAAATTGTTTAAAAAAAAAAAATATCAAAAAACTTAATTTAATTTTGCTTAATTTTAACCTAATGTTCTACAACCTTTTTGAAGGTCAGTTTCTCTTTTCAATGGACAACATTCTCTTACAACAGATACTTTATCATTTTTTAAATCTTTTTTTAAATAGTTTTAGCTACTTTTTTTTTTAAAAGGACAACCAATTATGTTCTTGGAACTGATTACATTATAGATTACAGACACGTTCTTGGAACTAATTACATTATTGATTACAGACAGCGCTTCTATTGACGATATTGAAATGGTATTTATACCTTGGATGATAACAGATCATCCAAAAACACTAAACAAATCATTTTGTTCGTAAAAATATTATAGATTTAAAATAATAGGTTTATAAATGTGCAATTATATTTTTATTCATTAAAAATCGTTCAAGCAGTTTACAAGGAAATCGCAAAGAAATAAAAAAAAAATATTAAAAAAAACATTAAAGGCACTTTTTATAGATGGATTGTACTGAATCTTATGGATTATGTCAGAACTACGGTAATACAGAAATGCGATATGTTTAGGATATTTGTTTTTTTCCGCCTTTTACTGCTTTGATCTCTCCCTTTTTCTCCTCTCTTTCCTCTCTCTCTCTCTCTCTTCACACACACACACCCACACACACACACACCACACGACACACGTATATATATATATATATATATTATATATATATATATAATATATATAAGGGTGTCCCAAGATATATGGATAACGACTTTTTATCGGAAACTAAGATAGCTAGAAAAAAACTAAAAAAATACGTGTCCCCGTAGTTTTTTTGTTAGAAAACCAAGTTTGATTTGCTAATTTGTTTTGGTGCTTCCAGAAGCGAGAGATACAGGTACCAACTTCATTTTTTCAATTGGGGAGGTGTGGTTTTTATTTAAATAATAGATTCCACTATTTTTTGTAAGAAAAATTTACTTGAACGGTTTTTTTTTTTTCTTTGAGCGATATTTTACAAGTTATGAATGAAAACATGATTCCTATAAGAAATTTCAAAATGATGTTATAACGGTTTTTTGATTGAATAAGAAGAAAAGTGTTGTTTTATTATAAATTTTATTACTCATTAATTACAGATCTTGCTCGAACTGGCCTCCACCATTAGAGATGTATTTCTATGGTAAGGTTATTCTGCCTCGTAAGGTAGAATTGGCAGGAAAAAGCATGTGTATGCATCTCTAATGGTGGGATCTATAAAAAAAATAGAGGAGTCTATTTCTTTAATAGAAACCACACCTCTCCATTTGAAAAAAATGAAGTTGGTGCCTGTATCTCGCTTCTGGAAGCACCAAAACAAATTTACAAATTAAATTTGGTTTTCTAACAAAAAACTACGGTGACACGTATTTTTAAGTTATTTTCTAGCTATCTTAGTTTCCGAGAAAAAGTCGTTATCCATATATCTTAGGACACCATATATATATATTATACACACAAACAAAAAAAAAAAAAAAATTGGAGAATGATCTCCCATTAAACGAAATTTTCTGTAATAAACTGTTATGTTAGAATAGAATATAATTACTTAACTTGAACTACTAATTATTTGATAATAACAAATTAGGGCACCACCATGATGGGGGTTTGAAGCCTGAGCTACCTTCGTTTAAACGGCACTGGATTTTGATTCCTGATCTAAACCTTGGATTTATATGGTGTTTTACGAGAGTATGTCGCAATCGGCGGCCTTCATCCACACCACCTTATCAACCAAAGCTCGCGTGAAATAAAAATATAGTAAACTACTATAAATAAAATAACAAATTACTTAGGTGTTAATCCCCTAAAGCTCTTTCTGCCGGTAAGAGGAAGTACTGTAATTTTATCACATTTTTTGAAATCGATTTTCACTAAATACACTATTGAGAAACATTACCTAGGAAAGTGGACTGGTAAAAAGTTTGCTGAATTATTTTTCGGTCATGCTGCCAAAAAGTGCCAAAACTGAATAAAAGAGAAAAGTGAAGAGGAAGATGTTCTCTAATTAAATGTAATATGTAATGTAATGGTGTGGATGTGTGTGTAGGTAGCTTGTGGCGTAGCGTTTTAGCGAAAAGGGCTTGTATGTTTGCTTGAGATAGAATGCAAGAATAATTAAGAACACACTGGTAGTTCAAAACAATATATTCTCTAAGAGAAATTAAGTTAACAACAATATGCTTATAAATTAATTGGAATAAACTCTTAAAACTTGATACTGGCACTGATGTTTTCACTTTTGTAGCTCGAACGAGTCTGTCTTAAAATATCTCTTCTCTTTGTTTCAATTCCTCCCCTGTGAGAAGAAGGGGTAGTACAGTACAATGCCATAATTGTTCTTGAACCGTACGAGTAACTGTCTTTATACCTGGCTGGCCCTTTTGCAACATATTTTGATAATTTAGATTTATTTAAAATTTAATATTATTTCAAGTTTCTTGTATCCATCACAAATATCATATATGCAAGCCCCCGACGTAGCCGCAGAGGACTGGGCGATCTAGCTGCTTCAGTTAGATTTTTTTTTTTTTCTCAAAGGAATACTTCAAACAGTAAGATTACTGCTGTTTTCGTTTTTAACGCCAATAACAATTACTTCTGACTTATTTATTTTATATGTTATTTATTTAAACTTGGTCAATACTTACTTAAAATACCACATATAAACGAATTTCATTTTCGTTTAGTGTCCTCTTTTAGAAAGATTGTAGAGATATATTTTTTTTTAAATAGTTCTAATGAAATATAAGTATATAGCACTTTTGTAAACGTAATATAAATATCTTTATTTTATAGTACAAAATAATACTTCGTTTACCAGAATACACTATACAAAATAACAATAAATTCTTTCAATCTTCAGACACTTTCTCTTACTCCCAGAAAGAGGAAGTTATTATAATCGCTTCAAATTTTAAATATTGAGTTTTCACCGGAAATATCCGTTTTGAGGTTCCCTGAGTCCAAAAAAGTGGTTTTTAGAAAATGGTGTGTATGTATGTATGTATGTGAACAGCATCATAGCTCGAAAATGAAAAAATCGTAGAAAGTTCAAACTTGATATTCCATTTAGGTATCACAATGGGATCCGACAGTACGTTATCTGACAAAATTCCTCAACCAGAAGTATCACTTTACAAGTTGTTTTTATTACTTTATTGCGATTTTCTCAAAAAAATGGCTCTGACGATTTTCATGAAACTTGGCGTATCAAGTACATATACAAAGAGCTAAAACTTTTATTTAATACATTTCTTTGGGAAAATTCATTTAAGGGCACTTTTTGAGGAAGGATGAGGTTAGGTTTTCCTCTAAAATGCTATTTCACTTTACTATACAATTCTATCATATAAATAATATTAATTAGAATTAAATATGTTGTTGAAATTCCGAATTTGAAAAAAAAAATTGGATGACCGGAAATGCGTTTTTACTGAAACATATTTTTCAGTTTTCTAGTATTTTCTCGAAAACAGCACCAACGATTTTCTTTAAAGTAGGAATATGTACTATACATATAAAGAGCTACAACTTTTATTTGTAATAACTGTCTCCTGATAATGTCATTTAAGGGGGCTTTTGGGAGAGGGTGGGGTTATGTTTGTCTCTGAAGTGCTTATACAATGGCAGTGATTATACAGTTCTACCATCCAAACAAAATTAATTAAAAAAAAATAAATAAACGGTCAAATTGGTTAACCGGAAGTGCGCTTTTACTGAACAGTTTTTCACTTTTCGACGAACTCCGAGGAATTTCATTAAATATGGTACACTAAACTATAAAATTTGTCAATTTCAATTCTGAAAACTGGAGTAAGAGAAAGTTGTGTAAGAGTTTCACACCAGATTTTTTTTTTTTTTAAAAAAAAACCTCCACGGCCAGCTGGAATCCGTTTCAACATCTATATTCAAATCCATATTTTCTTTAAATACATTTTATCTGAAACCTACTAATTATAGAAGTAATTTATTTTTGTTGTTGTAATTATAACTGGAAATTGAAAATAAATTGTTTACGAATTGTAAGGAAAAAAATAAGTTCAAAATTTCTTGACCAGTATAATAATAATAATAATAATAATAATAATAATAATAATAGTTATTGTTTAGTTGTTTATCGATCGTTAGAGTAAATATTGATAAAATTCATGACGTTCGGTTAGAAGTAAAAAAAAACACACAAGATGGGTTTTTACCGTTTTCATAAATTTATTATCTTTTTCAAGGCGCCGGCTTACAAATTATTGTTTATGTTTTACGATTATTAAAGAAATACGATTAGACCATTTTAATTCATACCATTCTTATTATCAAAAATTAAATTTGCTTAAATCCTTCTACATACATATATCCATCTCTAAAGTCATCCCAAATTCTACAAAGATAATAATTTCTGGTTTCTACATGCATATTTTGTAGTTTTCCTGACCAGTTTCGGATTTTCATCCAAATGTCAGAATAAAATCACCAAGTTTGTGTAGAGAGTTCACGTCAACGTAATGTTTCTAGCACAATCACACTTGTTGGTTGTATATATGTGGGGATGTTAATAAGGTTATGTTACTATGTATTGTGTTTAATGACAAAGTGGAATTATTATAAATTATGATTAGACATTAGAAAATAGTGTATGATAAATAGCATGTTTTGAAGGATACTTTATAACTAATTTATAATAATGTTGTTAATTGCCAGTGTTTAATCAAATCATTTTTATTATGGGGGGGGGGGGGTGCGATAAGTATTCATTCAGGAGTAAACTGTAATACCAGGAATGAATAAAGTTTGAAGAAAGGCAATGCAAAGTTTATGGACAGTCCAAAAGCTTGTACAAGTAATAAATAAATGTGAAATACAAGCAGGATTAATACAAGAAAAAATGCAAGTAAGTTGATATGTAAGAAGGTTGGCAGCAAACAGCAAATTGAAGATGATATTAAAATAAATAATAGAGGAAATCAAATGTATTCGTTTTTACTTATCATGCTTATTTTTAAATGATATTAATTTATGTTTAATTTACATCAAGAATATGTTGAGAGAGAGATGTGGCTGTATTTGTTGAGGTATATTTAATTGGGCACGGTAGGAGATTTTAAAAATGTATCATGGAAATAAACTGCATTTTAATCGGGTATGGAAGAAAATTTGGGTCCCACAGCTTAGAATTTAATAAAAGTGCTTGCACTTTTGCATCGCCTTTCTTCAAACTTTATTTATTCTTATTAGTACAGTTTACTCCTGAAATAACTTATCGCCCCCCCCCCCATAATAAAAATGATTTGATAAAACACTGAGCATACTTAACAACAGTATTAAAATTTATTTATAATGTATTCTTCAAAATATGCTATTTATTATATACTATTTTCTAATGTCTAATCATAATTTATATTAATTCCACTTTGTCATTAAACACAACATATAGTAACATAACCTTATAACCTCCCCACATATAATACAACCAACAAGTGTGAGTGTAACAGAAACATTAAGTTGAACTCTTTACACGAACTTGGTGAATTTACTCTGGCAATGGATGAAAATCCGAAACCGGTCAGGAAAACTACAAATATGTATGCTACGACGGATAAAATACCACATGTTATCCAGCATTGCGGACCCATCCACATATTCAACAAGATAATAATTGTATAAATCTTTACAAATAGTGGAATATCCCAATTCCCACATCCATAATATCATAAACCAACAACCTTTCATATTATCCTCTACTGAAAACAGCTCCCCAACAGCACCCCACCCACAACTCCTTAAATAATTTTCGCTTCGTTCCTTAAGTAAAATATTTATCCGAAAAATGATCCAAAATTTTCAAAAGGCACAATATTCAGTAAACATATCAGAGACAACACCCTGAAGACACCATACTCAAAACTGAAAAACCGCCCATCAAAACTACTTCGTTCCAAATTGGTATATAAAATTGACTGTTTACAATGCCTAGCAACTTATATAGAACACACCTCAATAGTATACGTCAACATGTGTATGACTATAAAAACAAAACAACTAAAGACACAATGACAGCTTTAACAAGGACATGACATCATTATGACCAAAAAGCGTTAAATTTAACTTTATTTAACGTACAGGATTTTGACAACAGGACTAAATGAAACATACTTTGAAATGACGCACATAAAAAGACATACAAATGTAATCAAACAACAGAGAAATGACACGAATAAACTTTAAAAATTTGTATATTCAATTACTTACTCACCAAATTGTCTCTGGACATTCTCAAACACACTAATATAAACCTTGGTTCCAATTTCCAATTCCTAGCCCTTCTCCTTACCACTCTTTTGTTGTCGCCGCTTAAGATACTCAAGGAGAGCTATACAGTACATCTACTTACACTTTGCACACTACACAAAATACATTTTTCTAAGTTATCCCTCCTCATTTTTCTGGTCATATATAGAGGTTTATCAATATATACTATGTATTTTTTTTGTTTTATATTAGGGTAAAGCTAGGAGAGATGACGTACATTTTAAAGTTATGCCCTGAATCAAAATATAGGAGATTGTTAAAGAGGTAATGCTTATAAAACATATGTCAACTACTGTTATTTACAAAAAAATGTTATTTTTCAAAATAAAGACATTCTCATTTATTCCAGAAACAAAATACAAATACACTACATTTGGCCGTCTCTCCTACTATGGTAGGATAGATGACGCACCTGAGGTAGGAGACCTCTCCTCTGTGAAGGTAACATGGCTGATCGACATGAAACTTAATAAACATTATGTCTACGAGTCTAACTTTAACGACAGCAGGAAATCTTTCATTTCAATTGCAATAAATTAATATAGTATATAAAAAAAGAAAAAAATTTACTAAGCGTTAAGAAAATTCAGGTATTCACCAGGTAGATATAGCTGATGCGTACAAATATTCGTAGAACAAAGAAGAACACACAATATAACTGAAGAATTTTGCAATACGTTCGCTTCTGATCTCACTACTCCTGGACTAACAAGAGAATTAAAGCCTGCGTCTTCTCTCCTATCCCCGTCATCTCTCCCCTAGCTTTACCTTATTTACACATTTTTTCTTCAATGCTTTGTTTTTTTAATAATATATATGTGGAAAGATCTATGCGATTTGTGAGCGATCTTTGGAAATAACAATTGGAACTAACTCTGGAAATAACAACAGTTTCAAACTACGTACACAAAATATATTCACCAAGCTTTTAAAATATTTTATGAATATTAAGCAAATAAAATAATAATTTATTAATTTTTTTTTTTTCTGTTTATAACACTAAAATAGAAAGAAATTAGGTTAAATCTACTAGTTTACTGGCGCTATATTCAAATCAATTTCAAGGCCACTTTCGAAATGACATTCGCTACTGAAAAACAACTAAATTAATTTATTATTATCAGAACTCACCAATTTTATTTTCATTTTTTATTAAATACGTATATTCCAAATCTTATTTTTGAATCTTTCTCCTTTTTGTAATTTTTGTTTTTATCTGTAACAGTAAATTTTTGTACATTATTCAGCTATATAATTAATTAAAATTATATAAATGATTTATTAAATTTTTTGAAATAACAATCACATCATGATAATGAAATGGTAAACAAATTTAATCGGTATTCACTTTTGATGTGATCAAATCTTTTGCTAAATAATGTTCAGTTATCAGTAATCCATCAATATGTTAAATTTACTTTAAATACAATATATGCCAATAAATACGTTTCCTAATTTTCATATACTTTTAATATAGACAAGTTGTTTATAAGCACGCTACCACAAAGATCTGGCATGAAAAGATCTGATACTCCCATTCTGCGATCCTCCCAGATCTGACCATCAACATTTCTTGAATTTGGAATTTTTCTATGGTTCCTTTAACTTCCAGCCTGTTAGGTAACTAATTTATATTTGATAAGGTCTAAAAGGAAACGTTGTCAAGAATTTAAGTAATAGAATTAAACTTTCCTGTTGGTTCCTCTGTTTATAAGTAAACGGAAAATCAAGTTCGAACTACATTTATTTTTTACCTACATTTCTTAGTTTTTACTACCACAACAGAGGCGTACTCAGCTTCGTACTCGGGGATCAGTATTTTCTTCCACATGTCTTGTGCTCGTTGCTTGCAATTTCCATTTTACGTTACAGCTTTGTGCATAAACAGGTCATGAATCATTTTGCGTGTTTGGAACTGTTATAGAACCTAAAATCGAAAAATGAAAAAAAAAATTATCCTCACACTCACACACGACATTACACATATAACCATTGATATATATAGACTATATATATATATTAGATTATATATTATAATGTTGTCTGTTTTTTCCATAACTATAAAACCATTTTTTTTTTTTTTAATTTTTCGCTTAAAATTTTCTATAGTTTCCAAAGTGTACCTACAACCTGTACACAGAACGTTTCAACAGGTATTTGAAAAGAAAAAGTAATTGTGTCATTAACATATTACAGTTTATTATTTTTACAGTTGTTTTTTAAATAAAATGTAAAAAAAATAAAAAATTCACATGTCCCATAACTATAGAACCAAAATAAAAATAAAAAATTTCATTATCAAAAAACTACTGGTTGTAACATCTGTACATTTTTAATAGTCAGTGGTTCCTCCCCTCTTCTCAGCAACCTGGAAAAGCCTTCTTCCCATACTTGAAATTACATTTTTTCTGACTTGGTCGGATATTTCGTTCCATGATTTGATTATGGCATTTTTTAAATCTTCCACATTCCCGTATTGGTGGTTTTCGGCGTAAACCTTTCTTACAATGATACCCCATACATTTTCAATGGGATTAAGATCAGGAGAACAAGGAGGCCATTGAAGGAGAGGGATGTTATGAGATGTGAGCCATGTTTTGGTTGCTCGGCTAATGTGAATAGCAGCGTTGTCTTGCTGGAATGTCCATTGCACGTGATTATTTTGGTGAAGGAAAGGCAACAAGTGGTTTTCAAGAACAGTGGTGTATTCTGCACTGTTCATTTTGGTGGAGGGAAATGCTAACTTTAGCATTTTCGTTGAACAAAAAGCTCCCCGCACCATTACACTCCCTCCGCCAAAATTTCGCTTAGAAAATTTAACAGGTTTTTTCTAAGATCTCTCCAATAATGCCTGTTGCCATCTGGACCATCTAAATTAAATTTTTTTTCATCTGAAAAAATCACGGAATGCCAATCAGTGGAAATGTTGTGTCGCCCTAATTCCAATCTTGCTGCAATATGGCGAGGTTGAAGTTTTGGCGCTTTTCGCATTTTTTGACATTTAATAAATTTACTTCGTTTAAGAACACGGTACACGGTAGAGCGCGAAACGTTCAGATTAAGGTCAGAAATCATTTTGCTAATGCTTTTGACTGAATTGCTTGAATAATTA
>JAAEAF010004788.1:97272-157824 GCA_011037195.1 Triatoma infestans | reverse complement strand
AGCATATCTTGACAAACAGGAAACGGAAATGATATTATTAGAATTATTCTCTTTGATAGCCTTGTTTACTTAGGATTGTTTGCTTAATATTTATGAAAGTCGTTTTAAAAAAAAAAAAAAAAATTATTCAAGATTTTTTTTATATTCCTAATATAATCAATCATAAATTGTGATGAAGCTATTTCGGGTTAAAATATAAAAAATTAAAAATGTATTTTCTTTTATTTTAATGGACTTCACAAATCAATTTTATAGCTATTTGTGGCGGTCATTAGCAATTATTTTTGTATGCTTTTTACGATTTGCATTAAATCTGTTTCCGCCATTAAAAGAACCTGTAAGCATATTATTTAAAATTATTATAAAGGGTATAATAAAAATTCAGTTCAACATTGCGTATAATCTATTTTTATTTTATTTCATCAACTGGCCACATAATTTAGCCAAAGTTTATTAATTTATTGAGCCTAAACGTTTTATAATAATTGTAGTGAACAAAAACTGTTCTACGTGTGAGAAATACTTAAATATTAGCTATTTTGTTATTTCTATAATTTACTGCATTTTTTTGGAATATCATTTTAAACGGATTATCTTAAATTTCCCCACAGAAAGTTTAAGAGATTTTAAACGATGTCAAAAATATCAAACAAGTACCGCGAAAAAAAAAGTGCGTATTTGGATGATGTATGTGAGTGATGATGTGACATGGTTTGTGGGGTTTGTGGGATGCATAATAAAAAACTTAATTATATAAGAAAACATAATTAGGTATACATGCTTGCGAGCATGTGAGGGTTGCGTGAAAAAGAGAAAGAATGACTGGAATTTCTTAATTCTTTGGAACTGGAAAACTTAACTTAATTATATAAAAAATCGTTCAGTTTTAAAACGAATGAATGAATTTTAAAATGTTAGTTTAATCGTTGTTTAATTTTATTTAGATTTATTTTGTGTATCTTATTTTTTATTTTTTATTTTTATTTCTTATTTTTTGTATATTCTTAATATTTTGGTTAGTTAATTGTAAAGTAAGTCTCCCTCCATCAACAGAGTTTAAACATTAGACCCCCGCGTCCACTGTAGAAAAGAATTTGCCCTTTAACAACCCAAACACGTGTTTTCCCACCCATCTGGCCACATCCCTTTACCTAGTTTAAGAGTTTAGTATTTTAAACATACACCTCAGTTAGTGTGAAACTAAGTCTCTGTACGAGTCTGTGTTGGCACACTGTCTGAAAAGCGCATCCTGAAGATGGGCGAACGCCCGAAACCGGTCGATGACCACAAAATGAAGCAGGCTTTCACGGAAAATGTCTCTGATGCTTTCCAGCTCTGCGGAACCAACCACCACAACAAACCGCGATTTTCGCTTGCTGCAATTTACATCGTTATAATAAATTGTTAAAATTTTCTCCAAACATATAATATTTTTATATTTCTCTTCCTCCATAATATTTTTACGTTCTCTTACTCCCTGGTAAGAAGAAGAAAAAGTATTGCGATCGTGCTAAAAGTTATACTTATCTCAAAAATGGACACATTATTAAGTTTAGGTTCTCCTATTCATAAAAATATTGAAGTCAAATAAAGATTTATTAAAAATTTATAACATCTGGTATTTTATCCGTCCTAGCATGCATATTTATTTGGTTCCTGACCGGTTTCGGATTTTCATCTATCGTCAGAGCAAATTCACGTGTCGAGTGTAACATAAACAATGCGTTGAAGTGAACTTTCTACACGAACTTGGTGGATTTGCTCTAACGATGGATGAGAATCCAAAACCGGTCAGGAACCAAATGAATATACATGCTACGATGGATAAAATATACCAGATATTATCCAACATTGCGGGGACCCATCCACATATTAAAAAAATGTATAAGTTTTTATACACTTATAACATAAAGTCGAATGAGTCTCACTGTTTGGCTCTGTTTAACATTGAAAGTAGGGTGGGCGATATTCTATAAAGAAGTACTTAATATTCATGCAAAATAATAGACTTGCACAAAATTGCTCTAATAATCAGCATAAGTTTTTGTTATTTTTTGAGTGCATGATAAACTTGACTATGATAAATGGGCGCAGTGTTCTTCGGAGTAACTGGCACATCTAGCGGTTCCAAATTTAGCTTTAATTAAAGAATGAGTTGTTACCGAGCCCTTTGATTGCCCTGATGATCCAGCATCGACACGATCGATTGCTATAGGAGCAATCGTGGATGACATGGACATGGGCATGTTTGCATTGGTGGTACCATACGAGGAGGAGGTTGATGGCAGATCGGAACCTCTTTTGGAAAATTTTCGTGGATAAGATATGGTGGACAATGAGGCGTCCACGCAATCCACGAATCCGCGGTTTGATGTATGAGGTGTCCGTTGCCTCCATCGTACTGTATGCACTTCCAAGACATTCCAGGAATGTCTCCCATATCCCGGATGTCTGGCTCGTTGACTCCATCAGACAGAAGGACGTCTCCTGCAAGACATCCGGAAGGTGCACTAGTTTCAAAGTTCTCAGGAATAACTCTGTCTTTAATAAACTCCAGAGAGCGAAAAGACCGCGTTTCATCATCTCCACTCGAGGACGTTTCGCTGGAGGAGCGTCTTGTTCGTCCTCGATGGTGATGGGTTGGTTCATGAACCAAATACCCAACTATTTTACTGATAGCAAGATCACATGAATCAAATCTCATGACTAGTTGAATGGATAAAAAAAGGAGTTAGTTAACAATCATGGTTGGATCTTGGATTTCCAATAAGTGAAATGGCATTCAGGTGTTGTTGGTAATGAATTGGTTGACAGATTAGCAAGACACGGTTCAATGAGCTTTCAAACAACTTCATACACTAATAGTACACTTTCATATGTTACTGGTCGATGACTGAAACATATATCCGGAAATGGAACAGAGACTGGTAGATGACTAAGAATGGATCTTAGGAACCAAGGAATTTTTCCGATCAGTGGCAAGTAGAAGATAACTTGGAAGATTTTCCTTTAACTTATAAATTAACTAAAATCTTGAGCGGTAATAGCTCTGTGTAAGATCTTATTTGTACCGTATTAATATCATCTGAGCAATTCTTCCTGTGATTGTGCAACGGGAGGCAGCCAAGAGTCCAACATCTTGTCTTAATCAGAGACGTAAAATTATACCAGCTATGACACTGCAAAGAGAATGTTAGCCAGTGATATTTGAAAAGCTACTTACAAATTATTTCTAACGTTTTTATTTTTAATTTTGTTTTCAAAATTGTCTATTTAACATTATAAAATTTTTCAATGTCGTAATTGTATTTTTTCGATATTATTTACTAAACGGTGAATTTTATATATTTATATTTGTAATTTGTAATTAATGCATATCTAAACAATGCTGTTAATAAATTCTCCTTCTTTCGGGTTACTTTAGAAAGGTAACAAACATTCAAAAACACACATACATAGGGAAATTCAAAACAATGTATTTCCGGTTAAAACTCAAAGTCCAAAAATGTTGACTCGGTTGCATCACTTCCTCTTTCATTAAAAAGGAAAATTATAACTAAAAAATGAAAAATCATTATTGTTTTTCCTTATGAATATATGAATGCTGCTTGCCTAAATAATACCTAACTCTTTAACTAAAGAATATTTATGTTACCGATAAAGTAAGAAATCAGGTATTGTGTGCTATGCCTAGGCATTTCATACATTACCTGAAGACGACAGGCAATGTATAGAATTTACACCAATTTCCTACTTTGCCTAAGCATTATATTGAATGCTTATGGCGAAGCAGGCAAAGTTAACTTCCCTGTACAGCCTATATGATTTAGCATAAGTCTTCGAGATTTGGTCGAGAGCGATTACATCATTTTTGTGAGGTTATGTGTTCATACTTGAAAGCATCAAGCATTTATGTGTACTCTATCTTTATAATTTATTGAAATATACAGGATGTCCCAAGGTATATGGATAACGACTTATTCTCGGAAACTTAGATAGCTAGAAAAAAACTAAAAAATACGTGTCCCCGTAGTTTTTTTGTTAGAAAACCAAATTTAATTTGCAAATTTGTTTTGGTGCTTCGAGAAGCGAGATATAGGCACCAACTTCATTTTTTCAAATGGGGAGGTGTGGTTTTTACTTAAGAAATAGATTTCTCTATTTTTTGGTCGTCTTTCTTTGGTCGTATGTACAATTGGCAGGAAAAAGCATGTGTATGCATCTCTAATGGTGGGGGCCAGTTCGAGCAAGATCTGTAATTAATGAGGAGTAAAATTTATAATAAAATAGTACTTTTCTTCTTATTCAATCAAAAAACCGTTATAATATCATTTTGAAATTTCTTATAGGAATAGGAATCATGTTTTCATCCATAACTTGTAAAATATCGCTCAAAGAAATAAACCGTTCAAGTAAATTTTTCTTACAAAAAATAGAGAAATCTATTTCTTAAATAAAAACCACACCTCCCCATTTAAAAAAATGAAGTTGGTGCCTGCATCCGCTTCTCAAAGCATCAAAACAAATTTGCAAATTAAATTTGGATTTCTAACAAAAACCTACGGGGACACATATTTTTTTAGTTTTTTTTCTAGCTATCTTAGTTTCCGAGAAAAAGTCGTTATCCATATACCTTGGGACACCCTATATATGAATCTGATCAAACACATCTTCGTAAATCGTAAATTCCTCTTATCCGTCCTTAATTAAGCCACATAAATTTCCAAGTAATAAGCAGTCTTGAGGTAGATCGTAAACCTTTTTCCCTCTTCCGCCACCTCGCTGATAGGCGGAGCCTCGCGTAGATTGCGAAAGCGAAGCGACGACGAGAGAGTAGACTGGCTTGGAAGCGACAGAGCGATGTCCTCTCTCCCCGCTGCTTGAGAAACTTGTATGTAGGTTTCATAAATATACATCACATTGAATCCGTCCTCTCGATGTTTTATCACTTGTCTGGTGTAGGAGTAATTCATTTAAATATGAGCGAAAGAAAAACCAACAAAGTCAGTGACCACATACAGAGAGACTTCATGTGGCGTAGTATGTTTATAATACTAGTTAAAGCTTTAGCATTCGGCAGTACCGAGAATGGTCAGAAATTGAGGAACACAGTATTCTCGGAGCGGTTTGTTTTTGGGTCTCCTTTATTCTATCTCCTTATTGCTTCCACTTACACGGCCGCAGCATCAACTATGAACGGCAGGAGAGGTAGTCCGGCTGAGTGGGCAAGATGGATGGGATTCGAGAAGAATAACGGGAGCCTGTTTAAGTAAAATTATGTTAATGGAAATGAAATAGCAAATATAACTTATTTTCTTCTTGAAAAAACTAACAAAACATAAATCCTCTTTATGATCACCAAGTAGTTGCATTCATTAATATTATTTATATAAAAGAATTCATAGATCTTGAAAAAAATATAATGTGATATCTGATCACTAATAATATCATTGCAAAAGGCCACAAATAGTAGCATTCATTCGGTAAAATTTAGCCGCAACAACTAAGGCATCATTATATTATATGGCCATAAATAGATATAGTTTTTAAGTTTTTTCATACTTCTCTTAAGACGACATAAGAATGCCTCGGCAATGTATAGAATATCTAGCCCAAGTTTGAAATAAAAAGGATATTCCTTACATTGCCTAAAGTAGCCCTTTGCCCTTGACGTTCAGCCAGTGTATGCACGTAATCACACTTTCATCCGACCAATCTTTCCTAGTGTAAGATTCTTTCCGAGTGTATTTCTGATACATGCTCAGATTAAATTAAATAGCTGAATTCCTCTAAGGAATTGTATTGTTTTGCTTACACTACATTCGTCATCATCTAGGGCCGCTTTCAGATTGTTTGACATATTCAATTTCTCTCTAGCACTAGCATATTGTGGACATTAAATTAGAATATGGCAGACAGTCAATAGTACCATGCAAACGTTACATATCAGCGGTTGCTCACTATGAAACAGGTAGCAGAGTATGGCCTAAGCGCAATGTTGCCAATACAACTTCTTCTCGTCGAACAGCTCGATATGACGTCATTCATTTCCTTGGAAAGTTCTTAATATTTCTCAGTTTATTTGCAGTTGGCATGAATATCCATTCTCTCTTCCATAGCGCAATTAGCTCTTTCTTCAGGTGATTTCTCCAATCAGATGGCAGAATGAATTCTTGCTTATTTGGCAGCAGTGCTGCTCCCTTCGCTCTTTGTCCGCGACTTCGTTATAATTTATTCCTGAATGTCCAGGGACCCACAGGAACGCTACTACTTTATTTTTCAAGCTGTAGGTATGGAGAAGAGTATGCACAGCCTGTACTAAATTGTTATGCCTATCCGTCTGAGTGAGGTAATGAGGCTGAGCTAGGTAATGTATGAAATGCCTAGGCATTCTTTACAATATCTAAGATTCGTACTTTGCCGGTAACTATGCTATGGTCCTTCAGATGTATTTGTCAGCCATTAGTTATCTGGCTGAATGGAACATTCTTTCGAACAAACTTAGTATTGAAAAGGTCTGAGCAAAATTCATTAGAAGTAATAACGTTTTTGAACAGCGTGTAAAAGTTCTTCGAACATTAAATCCACTAAGATCGCAGCAATAATAAACATATTTGCCTTACATTCAATGTATATTTAATACGTAAAATTATAAAGTTTTATGAATAAATAAATTTGAATTTCATATTTACTTTTTAAATATGAACGAACTAGTACATGTGTAACCTATTTTGAGTAATTGAATGGAATCTTGTTGGTCAGGTCGTCGACCTCACCATGCCTAATTATGTGGCGGTATACATATAGGGAAATGGCAACCCACTTCGTTTATTTACTCATACATTAACGTTGCGTATTAAATTATTTATTACCTTTATATTGAATATTATTTGTTTATAATTTTTTTATTAAATTTATTGAAAATAGTGTGCAATATTCATCGTAATGTACAACTCAGTACAACACTGTTGGTAGCATTCCCAAAACCAACGGTATTTACCCGAATCATTTGATTTTTTTTTTTGTACAAATAATGCATTACAATATTAGATCACTGCAATGAATTTTTAAATTAAATATCTTTAAAAATAATTAGTTGTTTCTTAAATATTTATTTGAAAATAACTTCTACCACGTATAACTTCGATTGTCCTAAAGAAAATCAGTTATTTATCAGAAATAAGTCCACTTTAACTGACTCAGTTTATATTAACTGGAAGATAATATATTTTTTTAAATATTTTAGTTTAAAATACTGTTAAATTTATTACATTTATTTGTATATATATTTTTTTTTTTTTTAAGTTATAGCAGATTTTTAGATCCATTTTATAAATACTTTCATAAATTCAATTCGCATTTGATAAATTTCGCTTACTTGATGTCAAATCATCACTTGAAGATGATTTATCGAGATAAATTTTTTCTCAAAAGATAACAAGTAACAAGAGTAACTAATGAAAAATATTTGTAATTTTCTCTTATTGCTTTGATGAGAAATATTGAGACAGTGCACGGTTCACAGTTTGCATTTTAAATGGAAAGATATGTTTACAAATAGCCTGATAATAAAACAAAAAATCTTTTTAACAAATGATAAATATATGTGTTGTCTGGTTTTCGGTAAGTATAACTTAAAAAAATCTGGTGTGAAACACTCACAACTTTCTCTTACTCCAGTTCTCAAAATTATAATTGACAAATGTTATAGTTTGTGTACCAAATTTTCGAAAACTGAAAAACTATTTAGTAAAAGCGCGCTTCCGGTTTACTAATTTTCTTGAAACTCGGAATTTTAACAATCTATTTATTTCTAATTAATTTTGTTTGGATGATAGAATTGTATAATCAACAATGATAGCACTTTAGAGGAAGCTCTAACCCCACTCCTCCCCTAAAAGTTCCCTTAAATGAATTTTTCCAGAGAAATGTTTCAAATAAAAGTTGTAGTTCTTTGTATCTATACTTGATATACCAAGTTCAAAGAAAATCGTCGGAGCCATTTTTGAGAAAATCACGAAAAAGTGAAGAAATCATTTAATAAATTGGTAAATTAAGCACACTTTCGGTTATCCGATTTTTTCAAACTCGGAATTTCAACAACATATTCAAATCTAATTAACATTACTTAGATGGCAGAATTGGCAGAATTGTCTAATAAACTGAAATAGCACTTTAGATGAAAACCTAACCCCACCCCTCCCCCAGAAGTGCCCTTAAATGAATTTTTCTGCAGAAATGTTACGAATAAAAGTTGTAGTTGTTAGTATGCGTAGTTGATATACTAATTTTAAAGAAAATCCTTGGAGCCATTTTTGAGAAAATCGCAAAAACTTAAAAAAACAACGAGTAAAGTGGTACTTCCGATTCAGGAATTTTGACAGATGACCCACTGTCGGATCCCAAGGTGATAACTAAACGGAATATCAAGATTGAACTTTCTACGATTTTTCGTTTTTGGAGCTATGCTGTTCACATACATACATAATATATAAACACACACACACACACACATACATACACAGAACATTTGCTAAAAACCACTTTTTTTGGACTCAGGGGACCTCAAAACGGATATTTCCGGTGAAAACTCGATATCGAAAATTTCACACAATTACAATACTTCCTCTTACTAGGAGTAAGAGAAAGTAAAACTGATAATTGCGGCAGTCAAACAATCAAACTTGATAGTTCCCTTAAGTTTTTTTCACTAAAGCAAATATGGTTTTGGTCAAAATTGATCACCTAAAAGTACACCCTTTTACTAAATGGATATTTTTTTTAAGTTTTTGTAAATTTCTAAAAAACGGTTCCAATGATTTTCTTCACAGTTACTACATCAACTATACATATAAGGAGGGGTAAGTTATTTCAAAGATTTTTTATAAGAATTTTCATTTTAAAGGGGTTTTTTGGGGGTTACGTCCAGGCTTTACTTTAAAGTGCCGTTTCCCTATATTGTACAATCTTCTAGCTATAGAATATTAATAAGAATTAACTGTATTGCCAAAATTTCGTCTTCGGAGAAAATCAGTTGAACGGAAGTGTGATAAAAAAAAAAAAATTAATAACTTTTTTTGCAGTTTCCTGCAATTTTCGCGATAAATATACTAATGATTTTATTTTGGAACAAACATAGATAGCCGCGAACTGCGACACTGGCTTTGGGAGTTAGATTAGATTATCAGCTCCCTTGAAAAAAAAAATATATACATTAACATATTGGAGTAATAAAAATGTCTCAGATAATTTATCAATTAAGTAATTGAAGGATGAAGTTCCTAAGAAGAAATTTTGAGAATGCCTTATTTTGCAGTATATCATTTATCAATGGGACAATGTATTATTCCCCTCTTAACAGCCTTCATTCTGCATAGCTAATAGTTTTATAGTTTTAATAGTTGTTATAGCTTATAGAGTCTATATTTTATTACTTTCTCTTACTCTTAGTAAGAGGAAGTATTGTAATCGTGTCAAATTTTCGATATCGAGTTTTCACTGGAAATATCCGTTTTGAGGTCCCCTGAGTCCAATGAAGTGGTTTTTAGACAATGGTTTGTGTGTGTGTGTGTGTGTATGTATGTGTACAGCATAGCTCAAAAATAAAAGAACGTAGAAAGTTGAAACTTGATATTCCGATTAGGTATCACATGGAATCTAACAGTACGTTATCTGTCAAAATTCATCAACCGGCAGTACCACTTTACTTGTTGTTTTTTTACGTTTTTGCGATTTTCTCAAAATTGGCTCCGACGATTTTCTTTAAACTTCCGTATCAACTACAAATACAAAGAGCTACAACTTCTATTTAAAACATTTCTCCGGGAAAATTCATTTAAGGCCACTTCCGGGCGGAGGGGTGGGGTTAGGTTTTCATCTAAAGTGCTATTTCAGTTTATTAGACAATTCTACCTTCTTAATAATGTTAATTAGAATTAAATATGTTGTTGAAATTCCGAGTTTGAAAAAAAAAAAACGGATACCCGGAAGTGCGTTTATTTATAACACTTTGCTAAATGATTTCTTCACTTTTTCGCGGATTTTCTCAAAAAATGGCTCCGACGATTTTCTTGAAACTTTGTATATGAAACTAAAATGCAAAGATCTTTTATTTAAAACATTTCTCTGGGAAAATTCGTTTAAGGGCACTTTTAGGGGAGGGTAGGGTTATGTTTTTCTCTAAAGTGCTATCTATCATAGTTGATTATACAATTCTATCATCCAAACAAAATTAATTAGAAATAAATAGATGGCCAATAGATTCTGAGTTTTAGGAAAATTAGTAAACCGGAAGTGCGCTTTTGCAGAGGTGTTTTTTCAATTTTCAAAGTATAACATTTGTCAATTATAATTTTGAGAACAGGAGTAAGAGAAAGTTGTGTGAGTGTTTCACACCAGATTTTTGTTTTATATATATACATTATAAGGCGGATATTATATTATATTCCTTAACTTACTAATTAATCATATTATTGTAACTGTGACTCCTCCACATATTCATTTCATATAATATAAATATTCCAAAGTTTGTTTATTTTTTTTTTTTTTGAAGTACGTGTAAATTATATTTTGTTTCAATAATCATAACTTTGATTTTTACTTTTTATTTTTGTTTCATATTTTTTTATATTATTCTTCTATTTTAATACATATTGATAATTTTATTTTATTTTTTACTCTGTTTCTTACACACTTCATATCATTTTAATATATTCCATGTTTATTAGTAGTAACTCATTTTTATTATTTATGCAATTTTTCCATTGGTAAAAATGGACATTGTCCGTAAATAAATAAATAAATGGGCTATGTAGTCAACATCTCAAGTGTCTACAAGTTTCATATTACAAAAAAAAGGGCAATTAAAATGATGATATCATACAAAAAGATTCATGACAGCAGAAATCTCAGTTTTCAATAATTTTATATAATATAATAATAATAACAATATAACATAATTTAATAACAATATAATTTATATAACATCTATATATATATAAAAATTCAGCATCCGTATGTTTGTGGCCGCAAAACTCGAAAAGTAGTCGATGGATTGACTTGAAATTTTTACACCACGTTTACATTTCTATATAAGAGTGTTTATATATACTTTTTATTCCGAAGTTCCCACGGAAAAGGGGAAATTCTGAGCGTTTCGTTAGTTTGGCAGAAATAGACAGACGCAGACGCGTTACGTCGTATCGTGGCGCGCTCTCTGCCGAAGATATTCTGCACAGAATACGCCAAGAAACGCAATCATGGCTTGGATTTCACAGAATAAATATACAATGAAGCGCTAATAATCTTCATTGAGGATCTGAGTCTTGCAATGTGTGGCAAGTTGTTAGTAGCCATCATACAGCAGAAATGATTTACAGCTAATTCGTCCAAGAAAATACACTGAAACTCCTTCAAGAACAAAAGATAGCAATTTGATACCATCACACAAGCTGTGACCAACCAATCCGGTGGATTTACTTTTTGGACGCTCCAGGTGGAACTGGAAAAACGTTCTTAATTTCCTTAATCCTGGTAAAAATCCTTCAGATGGCCATATTGCGTTAGCACTTGCTTCGTCAGGTAATGCTCCTACGTTGAAGGAAGGAGGTAGAATATCGCATTCAGCTCTTAAACACATTCTTTCAGTTAAAATACTTTTTTTCTTTCTTCCCTTTCAGTTCACAGCAACACAAAGTAGGGTATTAAATTGAATGATGTGTTTTCTTGCTGAATCTATGTTAACTATCATACTTCTATTTACTTCCCTAATAATTAAAATCAGTCTGAGCCACAGCTAAGCGTGGCCGGGTTAGCTAGTTATAATAAATTATAATAATTTTATGTACAGAAATTATGGAATTTTAATTGTAACTGAGATAATGGAAAATTTTTCTCGACTGTTCTTATATAAAGGAAAAGGATTCGGTCCTTTTTTTAAAAAAAATAAGAAAATTTAAATTTTTGCCAACGTTTCGACAAATATATTGTCTTTTTTCAAGGCCTACAACATACAAATACAACTGGTTCTTTTTTTGAAAGACAAAATCAAGAAACAAAATCAGAAAATAATAAAAAAATAAAATTTATAAATTAATCAATAATTTTCACAGACCAAATTTCACAATCATTTTCCTTCGTAACTGAGATATTTATCAATAAAGAAAGAAATATTAATGGATAGAAAAGAAGATGGTGCAGCTCTCACGAAGATCCTTTTGAAAACTTTTGGCCGAATGAAGTAGATTGTAAAAGCATCTGAAATATTTGTAAGAAACCTTGCACACAACTTGAAAGGATTTCTTTGTTCTACCATAATACATTTGTCAGTGAAGGTCTATAGAAGTTAATATATTAAAGTCCTTCGCTCTCATCATAAAGATTTATAATGTGTCTGTAACATAAAAAAAAATCAAAAAACATAAGTTAATAAATAGTATTGTTTTGTATTTCAATGTAAATGAATGATGATGATCACAGTTTTTAAGTTAGGGAGGCAATGTTTCGACTACATTTATTTTGCTAATGTACGCATATTTACGGTTATTTATTGTGAATATACTTAGAAAATTGTGAGATTTTTAATCACAATTATATGATGAAGAGAAAATGTGGTTAATTAACTAACATTTAATTTGCGAGAAATGTTAACTCTCAACTGCTATGGGTTGTATAATGATCCACTCAATATTTTTTTCCTTAGTATGTTTTAAAGTGCAACAGGCAGCAGCACCATATTTCATCTAATCTTCTGTTGGTTTGGTAGGCTATAAACTGTCCAAGTATTAAATGTTATTCGTTAATAATCGCAATTATTTGTTAATGTAAATCCTGTTTCGGTTCTTAGTTGACCCATAATAGTAAATAATTTTGTGTCGCTCGCCCTTGTATTAGGATCGGAAGAGAGGGATCTAAAGCAGAGAGAGAGACACACACACACAAAACTAAGAGTCTCATTCGCTACTTAGGCCAAACCAGAGTGGGAGATTCTTTTAAATACAGCTGCGCTAGCACTACAAGGGACAGTCATTTAGAACATTTTATACACCAGTTACAACGGATCAGCAACCAACTCTTCTCTTCACTCACTCTAAATCTCTCGCTACCAATTTTTATATTCGTATAAGGCAGTTTCTGTTTCTTTCTCATTATACATTGTTCAGTAACATTTCCAGTTTATTTATCTCTCAAACCCAATTCTCTCCTTTTTATACTCACAGAGAGAGAGAAACACAAAATTGAGAGTCTCACTCGCTACTTAGGATCCTTCTCTTCGGATCCTATTACATCATTTTTTAGTTTGTTTAGATTTAATTTCATTTAAGGTGGCAGATGAAAGATCTTTTGTTGACGTAAAATATTATAGTAATTAAACCGCGTATATAAATTCAGAATTACCTGCTGAGGAACACAATGATCCAGAACAGAAACTTTATTTTATGCAGAACAATTATTTAAATTATTTCTTCTTATTTTTTTTTTTAACTTATTCAAAAATTAAATTCAAACGTATAATATCCTTTGAATTCGTCATTTTGATATGTAAAAAAGTTAACCGGTTCAAAATTGACCCATAATATAGCAGTTGCATAATTTCACAGGGTCACGTAGTAGTTAAGGGTTAAAAAGCTGGTTAATTAGGTGTGATATTAAATGACCAATTTTTTAATGATTAGCTAGAAATTTTAAAACGCTAATAACTTGATGAAAGCCAATAATCTGTTAATTAATAACAAAATTGCAGTGGAATAGATTCGTTTTGTTTTTTGATAAACTTTTTTTTATTAATAACTTGCAACTGTAATAAATAAAAACGTAATTATAAATTATTGAGGCAATAAACTAATGGTTATGGTTAAGTTCTCAAATAAAATTATTTATTTCTTGGAAAAATAATAATCTGTAAGTAACAATAAAAATAATAATAAAATGAGGAATGTGTTTCTAAATGAAAGACAACATATTGGCGAATATTACATATTTGTAATATTCATTACAAAGGAATATGTTGCAAACAACATGTTCTTTAGACAGGAATCTGTTCAAAAAAATGGCGGAGCAACGAATCCTAAGCATTGATATTCCTTGAAAACAGTTCAAGGATTAGAAGCTATAAAATGGGTAGTAATAATGAAATGTCTGCTTTTATTGCACGTAATATAACATCATTTTTATGATTTAAAAATATTTGTATTTATTCAAAACAATTTCCAATTTATTGGCTATCAGAAGCATAGTTTTGGATACAACATTAATGAAATTCTGATATCTGGCTGACAAATATTAAAAAAAAAGAAAAAAAAAAAGTGATTTCTTCATCGGGAGAAATCTGCATGAGCATGGAGCATGAGGTAAACTTCATAGCCAAGTTTAATGGATTTACTGTTTCCCTAAGCTCGTAGAGGGAACAATATAAGGAGTGGGGATCTGGGCTTTGGGAAGAGAAGTTAAAAAGAGTTAGTGCTAGTCCAACCGCCTGCTTAAAAAGGATATATGGCCGCTATTTACATTCATTCAAACGTCATTCGAACAACCATCAACTTGAACGACCATCGTTCTCAAGCCGCCAGTCTGTAACTCTCTTCTCTCTCAGTCCACCATACTCTCACTCTAAATTATACAGTTTAAGTTCTTGCCGTGCTTAATATTTTCATACAATATAAATAGTGTTCAGTAAGTCTAACTTATCAAAAAACTAAGCTTACTATTTTGTTCAACCTCCAAACGTCCACTATGTTCAAATGATGTAATGGATCTACATGACTTCCTATCTCAAGTTCGTAGAGCGGCCAATCTAGGGAGCGTATTAGGGCATTCGAAAAAGAAGTTAAAGTGAGTAGGGGCTACTCCAGCCGCCCGCTTATAAAGGGTGCCTAACCACCAATCCACACTTATTCAAATGCGATTCGAACAAACGTTCGAAGATCTTCGTTCCCATACGGTCACTCTGCCAGTCAGCCTGTCACTTTCTCTTCTCCCGCCACCATACTCTCGATCTAAATTATACTGTGTAAAGTCTGTTCTCATTCAGTATAAACAGTTACATATTTCAATACAATAAGTCTTACTTATTTCAATCTAAGTTTACTCTTGTTTCCTACCCTCACAACATCCACTACAACACGTGGAGTACGAGAAGTGAGTGTGTGGCCTACCATTGCCATGTAAGTAATATTAAAGCTTTCTGCAATGCAGCATGATTTTCTGAGAAACTTTATGACATGGCTGTCGCTGGTAATAGGATACAGACTGGGCTGACAGCAAGAAAAAATACAGATTAATGATATATAATAAGTACCGATGATAGGCCACTACGGTCAACATCAATATCTGAAAATATATGAATTTGGTTTTGCCACGGTTTTGATCAACGTCATATGACATACCAAATCAATAGTTCGTTACAAATTACATCGTGGGTTTTATTACAGCTATCAATAGAGTTACCTTCCAACCTACAAAACAGTACCACTATCGCTATTCTATCCACTGGCACTTAAATGGGCAAGGTTAGTCCAATGTTTGGAGTACAAGCTCCGCCCAAATTTTCCTTAAGATTTCCTACTCAAGAAATCGAAATAAACTAATCAATAATTTATCCATAACTAGTCTATTAGCTCTTATGGATAAATTATAATACTAATCTATAATTTATTAATTATAAATAAATAAAACTAATCTATATCTCGTTCTACGCTGCAGTGTATTTTCATCGAGTCATAATTGCTCATTCATCTCACTTCTTACTTAATTTACCTTTATATTAAGTACTTTAGTGAGTCAAATTATAACTTAAATATTTAATTATCGTTGTACAAGTTACTTATAGTTTTATAATCCCTTGTTACAAGTTTATAATGCAGTTGTCTGCTCTTAAATTCCAAGTAACAGTAAAAAGCGTTTTTATAACGCTTGAACGCTTTCTTGGCGGTTCATGCAGGATTCATTTATCCTGATATTATTATTTTTTTTTTTTTACCTTGCCAATAGCTTGATAGATGCTTGAAAACCTTCATAACACTAACATTAGAATCTGAAGGGTGTTCTTTGATTCGTTTTTCAGGACTGCTTTTTGGTTCTTCTGTCTAGACAGAAAATCTATCTATGGAAGTAAATATAGTAAATCAATGATGAGAAGGGTGATTATTAACACTTCCACCATAAATGTTGCATTCAGATTATTATGTATCCACACTATAACAAGTTAAAATTACGCAAAAATCATGATGCTTTTTCAAATCGAATTACCAGATAGAAAATAAATATAAAGATAAAAAATCTGGTGTGAAACACTCACACAACTTTCTCTTACTCCAGTTCTCAAGAGTAGAAGTGACAAATTTTATAGTTTGTGTACCAAATATAATGAAAGCGGGAAAAACTGCTCTGTTTAGTAAAGGCCACTTCCGGTTTACTAATTGTCTTGAAACTCGGAAGTTCAGCCACCGATGTAGTGCTATGTAATTATGGCTGGATGCTAGAATGGTATAATCAACTGTGAGAGCACTTTAGAGGAAAACATAAGCCCAGGCCTCTCCTAAAAGCGTCATTTGAAGAATGTTGCCAGAGAAATGGTTTAAATAAAAGTTGTAGATGTTTGCATGGCGAGTTTATATTGGTAGCGTGAAGGAAATCGTCGGAGCCAGTTGTGAGAACAATGCAACAAAGAGAATAAATCATTAAGTGAAGTGGTAAAGTAAACGCACTTTCGGTTATCATAATTGTTTCAAGCTCGGAATTTCAACAACATAGTTAAATCTGATTATTTAGTTGTGAGAATTGTCTAATACACTGAAATTGCACTGTAGATGGAAAACTAACCCAATACCCAATGAAAACCCAATATCGAACCCCACCCTCCCCCATAAGTGGCCTTAAATGAATTTGCCCAGAGAAATGTTTCAAATAAAAGTTGTAGCTCTTTGTATGTGTAGATGATATACCAAGTTTGAAGAAAATCGTTGGAGGCATTTCTGAGAAAATTGCAAAAACATAAAAAAACCACTAAGTAAAGTGGTACTTCCGGTTGAGGAATGTTGACAGGTGACCCACTGTCAGATGCCATGGTGATACCTAGACGGAATATTAACTTTCAACATTCTACGGTTTTTCGTTTTTGAGCTATGCTGTTCACATACATACATAGACACACGGACACACACACAGACCATTTGCTAAAAACTACGTTTTTGGACTCAGGGGACCTCGAAACAGATATTTCCGGTGAAAACTCGATATCGAAAATTGGACAAGATTACAATACTTCCTCTTACTAGGAGTAAGAGAAAGTAAAAATAGTGGAAATGAAAGAGTTTACGAAATCTTTAAGTTTCAAAACACACAAGTTATTATAAAAAAATAATAATAAAATAAAATAAACAACTACTTTGTTTTAATTCAATAAAAATATTAAGTTTAAAGTAAAATAGAATATTTTAATATGGCACATTCCAAAAATAAGGTTACCAATCTAACCTTATCCTTCAAAAACCAAGTAACTCTATTCTAAATTCTAATTTTAGGATTATATGTCTAAATATTTGTAAGTAAATATTAAACAATTATTCTTTCTATGATAATAATTTTAGTTTATTTTCAGGTATGGTTTCAAATTGAATCCGCCCCAAAAAGTTAATGGATTTACATAACCTAATCAGCACTGGTTCATTTACCGATCACATCTTTCCCTCTCCACAGATTAAACAGGTACAAGAAGTTACTGCTATTTCACTATAATTTACCTCTTTCTATTTTTTATAGAATAATGTTATTAATTAATAATAAGTAATAAAACAAGAGTTATACTGCAATTTTTTTTATTACTGTAAATAACCTTCTTTATTATAAAACATTTTTATAATATATGTTTTTCTATACATATCTTTAACCAGACTGAAATAAACCAAGTTCCTTCATCCGTTTGTATTCTTCTTCAGCATCATAATTCTTGTAAAATTCAGCATATTTCTTCTTCCTCGCATCACCAAGTACTGTTTTAACAAGAAGTATGTCAGCAGCACATAACACCACAACAATAACAAGATTCCTTTTAATCTTGGCGTGCAGCAGTCCCCTCAATTGCGGCTTAACAGGTTTAGTCTCCTCAGTCTTACTTGACATATTTTTTTTTTTTTACACAAACAAACGATTACTATAGGTATAGTAGTAGATGGTTGCCCAGCGACTAGAACTTTATTTAAATAATTATTTTCACATATTTTTATTTTTGGAATCATATGGTGATATAATTTTATAAAAAAAAATTAAGTAATTCAATTAATGCAATATAATTCTACTTTTAATTATCTTTTATTAACAATACTATTAAATTAAATTATAATTTATCCTCCACAATGATTTTTTATTACTATGTGAAATTAATCAGAAATTCAATAAAATGTATATTTTATTTGAACTACTGTTTCACATATGGTTAGAAATTTAAAAAAATAATTACACATGTTTTTATTATCATAAAATGTATAGTTAAATAAATTAGTTGTTTATTACTATATATTTTTATTTATTTATATTTGGTTTTTAATTGTACATTAACTATTTGAAAATTTAGAAAAAAATATTGACATATATATACGAGGGTCATTCAATAAGTAACGAGATAAGTCGCTGTAGCTCAAAAACGATTTATTTATTCAATACAAAAAACTTTGGCTACTTTTCAACATAGTCCCCAGCAACATTTATACACTTGTCCCATCGCTCTTCTAAGTTTTGTATGCCTTTGGCATAAAATTCTTTAGACTGATCTCGAAGCCACTTTTGCACCTGATTTTTAACTTCTTCAGTGGATTGAAAATGTTTCCCATGTAGGGCCTCTTTAAAGGAGCCAAACAAATGGAAGTCCGATGGGCCGAGCACGGGGCTGTATAAGGATCTCCCATCCCACTTTTTCTTGGTTTCTTTGTGGGCGTCCGTAAGTTGTCTTGGAACCCATCTCTCGCATAAGTTTCGTTGTATTGCAACTTATTCTGAATAATATTATGAACAGTTCCAATACTCGCGTGTACTTCTTCAGCTATCAGTTCAACAGTAATACGCCTGTTGTTCTGAATTAACGTGTTACTGCGAGATTCGAGGGAAGAATTTACAACTTCAATCGGTCGTCCACTTCGTTTGCTCGTCATAGACACATACACGGCCACTTTTAAGCTGTTCTATCCATTTGTAAACGTTCAAACAATTATTCCCGTATACTTTCAACATTCTTTTGTGGATTTCACTAACTTTGATACCCTCTGCAACTAAAAATCTAATCAAAGAGCGTTGTTCTGCCGAGGTGCAATGCTCGAGCAGACTCACCATTGTTAACTGAATACATTTGAGGTGATGCTTACCAAATACTCTCAAACAGCTGATGAGAAACTAAGTACAAGGATGCCAACTTGATCCACTGAAACTATTGTATTGATTAAGCAAGCCGTCTCTGAGCTACAGCGATTTGTCTCATTACTTACTGAATGACCCTCGTATATAATTATTATTATTAGCCTCTAATTATTTTTATATATATATATATATATATATATTCATAAATAGAATATACCAAATATTTACAGAAAATTAATGATTACGTTTACTTCCAATTTAATGGAAAAAGCCCAATATTTTCAAATTTTATGCATTTTAATGTTTTTCGTTAGTGGTTCTGGTGACTCTTCCACTTCTTTCTTGCCCGATCTTCCAAGAGAAAAGGAATTCTTGAGCACTATAGACTCTGTGTAGACTATCTAAAGACTCTTTGTAGGCTCTTTATAGAATATTGTAGCACGTCTTTGCTTTCTATTTTGATCTATTCTTAAACATTAACTTGTCTAATATAGGCACCAGATGCCAGAATTATAGAAATTATATCTATTTTATTTGAGAGAAAAATGCACATTCGCTGGCAAAAAGGGTATACACAGGTAGAAGACTACAGTTACAGAAAGAGTTCACAGGTCCTGGTTAGCTTTGTCTTAGAATTCACAGAACTTTGGTAGCTTTGACTTTTCACCCCTTCTCTCAGGGGAAGATTTGAACAAACAATTAGAAGGCATTCTTTCAAGAACAGTCAGCATTCTGCTTTCAAAGAAGAACAGTCTGAACTAGACATTCTAAGAGTAGGCATCAGTGCCAGTTTAAGTTAAAACATAAGAGCTTTGCATTTAATCTAGATAGATAGATAGATACAACATTTATTTACCAAAATATATATACAAATATAT
Source organism: Triatoma infestans (assembly GCA_011037195.1). Classification (NCBI taxonomy): domain Eukaryota; kingdom Metazoa; phylum Arthropoda; class Insecta; order Hemiptera; family Reduviidae; genus Triatoma; species Triatoma infestans. The sequence continues at coordinate 137,602 of JAAEAF010004788.1, read as the reverse complement.
ATACAGATTATTTGGAAGTTCAAATATATAATTATATTACACCCTTCCTATAGCTAACATTAGATATAATACATACATTTACTATATAACTACTAGTTGAGGAAAAACGTTGATTAAAAACCCCATGACATTTGAAAAATAAAGTTTATAAAGAAAATTGAATATTGGAGAGATTAAATTTTATGAATTAAGTACATGTTTTATTCTTTTATGGCGGTAGGTCTGTGAAGAATCGTAATCAGCAATGGATTGGCAGAGAAGGTAGGGTGTGTCCTGACTCTGGCGAGTAGTAATAAAGTCGTTTATAGTAGAGGTGTCCTTGATGTCATGAAGATGGGAAATACGGGTATAGCGAGGTAAGTTTGTGGCAAATCGAAGGAATTTGTTTTGGGTAATTTGGAGTTTGGAGAGGTTAGATTTACAGGTGGAACTCCAGGCTGCACTGGCATATGTTAGCATTGGACAGATGACGACTATATAGAGGATCAGTTTATTTCTGGTAGACATGTTTGAATTTCGGGACAGAAGTGGAAAAAGGAGCTAATTGCTTTTTTACCTGTATTTACTCTGTCAGTTATGTGTGCTGTAAAGTTAAGTTTGGAGTCGAGTAATATGCCTAAGTATCTGATGCTTTTGGACCAAGGTACTGTAATTCCGTTAGCTGTGACGTAACGTGTAATGTAGGGTCTGCGTTTTGTAAATATGATGGCTTCAGTCTTGTCATTGTTGATGCGGAGTTTCCATTTTTGGCAGTATTTTGAGATCTTCTTCAGTCCTCCAGTGAGTCTGTTGGCTATTGCATCAGTCCTAAATGAGGTAGTATACAGTGCAAGATCATCAGCGTATAAGGCAAGGTTGACATGTTCGGTTTTAGGGATGGAGTTTAGATAGGTGATGAATAATGCAGGACCAAGGATAGAGCCTTGGGGTACTCCGGCAGAGACGGGATAAGGTGAAGATAAGGCGGAGTTTATGGAGACACTATTCTAGATAAAAAAAATTGATTTTATAAACATAATAGTTGTGATATTGTAAAATATTTAAATATATTTAATGTAATTTACCAGTGTTTTCTTGATTATTTCTTAATACTTCTACATCTATCTCAAACGTACACACAAGCCCTTTACCAAACCGCCCACGCCACAAGCTACTACTACCCTACAACACAACATCACCAATTGCATTTCAGTACCCAATCTGTTGTCATAGAGTATGCAGTTAGATAATTATATAAATATATTTGTGTGTTTAAAGTAATTTGTATTTTTGTATATCAGTGGATGTTTTGGCGAGTTGAACAGAAGCAGGAATTGAAATCAATAATTATTTATATTTAAAAAAAAAAAAAATCATATCACGACTTAGATTTTTATTTTTTGTCTTTGGAAATCATTATTTTTTTTATTTATATTTGGATTGGACTTATATTTTCTGGTTAAACTATCAAAAAAAATTACACCATGTGGATTATTTTTGATACAAAATTAATCCATCATAAAAAATGGTTATACCATGAGCGGACAAATTTTTCTCTCAGAAATAAAACTCAATTTCATTTATTCACTGTCGAAGTGGACATATCTTACAGCAATTTTACATGCTGAGCCAAATGAGATAAACATGCTGAGATTTTCCAGATACGTTTTTACCTAATTTTTCATTGAAAACAATCAAAAAGAGTTGGAAAAATGAAATAATTTAGATGAACAAATAATTGTATCTGCACCAATCTTTATATTTTTAAAATTTATTGAAAATGTTATTATAAAAAGAAAAAAAATTCGGTTTTTTATATGAATAAATTCAAATTAAAAGTTTTTGATGAAATTACAAAATCAAAAATTCCCATGTTTTCTTTTCTCCATGGGGGGGGGGGGATTAAATAACATCCTTTCGTTTCTGTAAAAATTAAATACCTATTATTGGAAAATACAAAATTAATTAAATAAATAAAATAAGCTTAAGAAGAATTTTATTTCAAAACAGTAACCTGCTCTAAATGTGTAGTCTGTACCCGGAGGTGATTCAATCTAAATTTTATTGAATATGAATTTATCTACTGTGTGTTTGCGATCGCGAATCAGCAAAAAGTCCAATAATAAAATATACGGATTATCAAGCACGATTTTTATATTTTGAGAGAAATAATAAAAAAAAATCAAAGGATAACTCTTATTTCTGAGCATAAAACACTTTCTGAAATAAGAAAAATGTTAACAATTAATTTTTACTTTTATATAAACTCATATAAAATTTTTAAAAATCTATCTCTACTCTATTATACGAGAATTTAACATAGCAAGGATCTTACTCTGCATAATAGAGTAGAGTTGGTAGCGTGAGAAGATAGAGCAGAGAATGACAGACTGACTGGCAGATTGACGGTGTGAGAACGATGGTTGTTGAACACTGATGGTTGTTCGAATGGCATTTGAATGAATGTGAATTGGCGGCTAGGCACCGTTTTTGAGCAGGCGGCTCGACTAGTCCTTACTCTCTTTAACTTCACTTTCATATTCTCTTACACCGTCAATCACAAAACTTTACTACGACCAATATGGACTTAAGGACTAGACGTAAGGGGATCCACTAAGCATTCCAACGTTTACCGTATCCAATCCTTACAGTCCAAAATCCTACGAAAAATTACCAATGCTCTTTATTATGTCTCCAATAAAACCTTACATAATGACCTATCCACTCCATTTGAGTCCGATCTAATTAAACCCCGTTATCAAAGATTCCATAACTACCTGGCCCATCATTATAATCCTTTGGTTCAACAACTTGTTAGTCAAACATTACCTGAAAACCCATCTCGACGCCTGAAGTGTCAGTGGCCCTGTGACCTTTAATTAACTTCAACGCCATGAAGTAGTACCACTGGGCATTTTCTTCTCATGAAAATCATGTCATGTAACATTCATCACATTTGCTTATTGTATCTATTGTACAGTTGCAAATAAATTGTTGAAGGAGAAAAAAAAAAAAATTATCTATCTTACAATTAACTACTTCATAACTTTATGGGGGGGGGGGGGCAATGCACTGCAACCCTACGATCTATTGTGTGTACTTCATAATCTATTACTGGCAAGAGATGAAAATTTTCTTTGAACTAATCTGTATTAAATCTAATGTAATCTATATTAGTGCCCATTTTGGATTATTTTGATAATTTATCGCAATACTATTTATTGCAAGATTAAGCATTGCGATCGTGTCTAATTTACGAAGCATGAACTGAGATCTTCGAGCAGAGCGGGACCAAATCTGATTATCTATCATTATTATGGTTGATGTAAATTTAATGACTTCAAAAATAATAAAAAATTAGTCATTAAAATATGCGACGGCTAAGATTAATTCTGTTTAGCTTTTAAACAATGACTAATTAATAAAGTAATTATTTACTTTTACTTGCTACGTCTAAAAATTAATCAATATTTATTAAAAAAAAAAACTGAATATTTATAGCAAAAAATAAATTAATAATAATGTAATCATGGCGTGACTGTTAGTTCATTTAATTTAAAAAGAAGTTAATTAAAATCTACATACGATATTCGAAGCTATTAAATTAATGTTATCTATCCATTTATCAGTAATCATATCTATAAATATTGCAGTACCATCCATTACTGGAGGACATTAATAATCAGTTGTCCTCTTTTTATGGAGAAATCTAAATAGGACATAGGTATGGGAATACAACTACTATAGATTTCATCACTTACGTTGATTCAATCATAACGTGCTTTATTTTTGTACCAAAAAAAGAAAAGATGTATATCGAATGAATAATCTATCTATATTGATGGTATAATTAAATGAGTGGAAGTAATTCGTTCTTCAACGATGTCAGCACTTCCAAAACAGTCCTTTTACATCAATTTTTACTTTTCTTCTAATGCTATTAGAGAAAGAATTGCATTCTCGTCAGATTCTCGAAATAGAGTTTTCGCAAAAAAAAATTTAGGTTCTAAAATTTAAAGAACTCTGAAATATAAACATTTTAAAATATTGTAATGTTATTGGTGATATGTGTGTGTTTGTGTGCTGGTGGCTTATGGCGTGAGCGGTTTAGTAATAGGGCTTGTGAGTATATATGTTTAAGAGAGAAGTATTAGTAATAAGAAATAACTAAGAAAACACAGGTAGATTAAATTAAATATATTATCTTTAAAGAAATTTAAATGCTTTTCAATAACACAGCAATATGTTTATTAATTTACTGAATTTAGTTGGAATAAACTCTTATGTCATAACTTAAAACTGGCACAGTCCTGGTGTGATCTCCTTGGTGTCTATAACAAAAACTGTCTTAATAAATGATCTCGAATAAAGGCAAATCTCTATCACTGGCATGAGTTTAGGAGAGCGATTCCTGAAGCAAGTGTTCTAGCTTTGAAAGCAGAAAGAAGACTGTCTTGAAGGAATGCCCTCTCTAACAAAACAGTTGGCCAAGTGGCATTGTATTAATTTAACAGATTTTTGTGCCTTTGTTTCCCTAATAGCATGACCCCAAATTACAGTACCTGACCCTTTTCACTGCACTAAGATACATTTAAAATATTAACAAAATTAGATTTTTCAAACTATAAAATATTCTAAACTATTTTTCAAACTATTATTTTCTTTCATTTCTTTCTTCCACTACAATATCAAACGGTTTGCATAATATAAAAGCCAATTGTATTTGTAATATGGGATAAAATTCTGGTGTGAAACACTCACACGACATTTCTCATTCTACTGTTAGTTCAATTAATATAAAACTACTTTTGCTCGCGACTTCTTCCACGTTAAATTGGTACTAACTACGCTTTCTAGATGTTTGTAAATCACTTACGCATTTAAATACGTGTTTTAAATTATTTTTAATTTCACCCTCTTTTCACTCGCATGTTATATTAATTTTTCCATACAAACTTTGATCGCCTCCCCTTCTATCTCTTAAGGGTCGAATTTCGAAAAATCTTTTCTTAGTGAGTTTCTACAACACAAAAGGAACCTAGTCCTGCTAATTTCATGTTTCTAGTTTCAATAGTTTTGGCTCTGCGTTTATGAATCTGTTAGTCAGTCAGGATTTTCTCTTTATATTTGAAGAAGAAGATATAGGATTGGAAATAGAAAAGTAGAAGAAGTTAGGAAGATACATAGATAGTTTTTATGACTAACTGCTTAAATACCTACGAAAACAATTCACTGTCTCTTGTGCCCTTGTTAAAGGAAGTATTTGCGGACGTGCCAGATTTTCGAAATTGAGGGTAATACATCATTTAGGATATGTGGATAGTCCGCAATGCTGGATAACATCTGGTATTTTATCCGTCGTAGCATGCATATTCATTTTATTCCTGACTGGTTTCGGATTTTCATACAAGATCAAAGCAAATTCACCAAGTTCGTGTAAAGAGCTCACTTCAACGCAATGTTTCTGTTACACTTCACACTTGTTGGTTTGTTGATTGTATGTATGTGCGTGAGGTTTAATGACTATGTATGTGTGTGTGTGTGTTTTTAATGACAAAATGGAATTATAATTAGACATTACAAAATAGTGTATAATAAATAGCATGTTTTGAAGTATTCTTTATAACTAAATGTTAACAGTGGTGTTAAGTGTGCTTAGAGTTTTATCAAGTCATTTTTATGTCGGGAAGAGGGACGGAAATTTCAGGAGTGTACTGTACGAATAAGAATAGATTTGAAGAAAAGCAATGTAAAGTTTAAGGATAGTCAAAAGCTTATAAAAATAATGAATAAATATGAAATCCAAGCAAGGTTAATACAAAAAAAATAAGCAGGTAAATTGATATGTAAGAGAAGGATGGCAGCAAATGACAAATTTGAGATGATATTAAAATAAATACCTAATAGAGGAAATCAAATATATTCGTTTTTATTTTTAGCATGCTTATTTTTAAATGATATTAATTTATGTTTAAATTAGATTAAGAATAATATGATGTAGAGAGATGTTGTGGTAGCATTTTGTAAGATATTTCTTAAATAAGGGGGGGCGATAGGAAATTTCATTGAAGTGAACGCTCTCCACGAACTTGATAAATTTACTCTGACGATGGAAATTCCGAAGCCGGTCAGAAAAAACAAAAAAATATGCACGCTAAGGCGGATAAAATACTACATGTTTTAGGGTTTACTGAATACGAAAAACATGTTTTTAACCAATGGTCTGTGCGTTGTGTGTGTGTGTGTGTGTGTATGTAACAGAATATTTTAAAAAAAATCTGGTGTGAAATACTCACACAACTTTCTCTTACTCCAGTTCTTAAAATTATAATTGACAAATTTTATAGTTTGTGTACCAAATTTAATGAAATTCGTCGACAACGGAAACAACTGTTCAGTAAAAGCGCACTTCCGATTTACTAATTTTCTTGAAACTCGGAATTTCGGCCATCTATTTATTTCTAATTCATTTTGTTTAGATGATATAATTGTATAATCAACTATGATAATACTTTAGAGAAAAAAATAACCCTACTCCACCTATAAAAGTACCCTTAAATGAATTTTCCCAAAGAAATGTTCATCTTTGTGATCTTTGTATGTTTAGTTTATATACGAAGTTTCAAGAAAATCGTCAGAGCCATTTTTGAGAAAATCGCGAAAAACTGAAAAAAATTCTTTAGTAAAGTAAACGCACTTCCAATCCGATTTTTTTCAAACTCGCAATTTCAACAACACATTTGATTTTAATAAATATTATTTAGATGATAGAATTGTCTAATAAACTGAATTAGCACTTTAGATGAAAACCTAACCCCACCCCTCCCCCATAACTGACCTTAAGTGAATTTTCCCAGAGAAATATTTCAAATAAAAGTTGTAGGTCTTTGCATATGTAGTTAATATTCCAAGTTTCAAGAAAATCGTCGGTGTTGTTTTTGAGAAACTTGCAAAAAAGTAAAAAAAAAAAAAAAACAAGTAAAGTGGTACTTCCGGTTGAGGAATTTTGATAGATAACGTAGGGTCAGATCCCATTGTGATATCTGAACAGAATATTAAGTTTCAACTTTCTACGGTGTTTCGTTTTTGAGCTGCGCTGTTCACATACATACACAGACACACACACACACACGGACCATTTGCTAAAAATCACTTTTTTGGACTCAGGGAACCTCAAAACGGATATTTCCGGTGAAAACTCGATATCGAAAATTTGACACGATTACAATACTTCCTCAAACTAGGTAGTGTAAGAGAAAGTAAAGTGAAAAGTCAGAAGTAGCTCAAACATGATATTCCGCTTAGATACTACCACCGTATCAGACACGAAAATGGTTCTAACGATTTTATTTAAACTTCATATTATTATCTACACACATAAATCATTTTCCCAATACATTTGATATTTGGGATTCTGGGGAAAAAAATAGCTTTATGATTTCCTCTAAGATATTATTTATAATTTACCATCTACATAATATTTAGTACACATTAGAAGCATTGATAGATTTCCAAATTTGAATGAAATCCGTTAACCGGAAGTGTGGATTATTCACAACAGTTTTGGGGAGGGGGGGGTAATTATCTCAGAAAACAGTTTCAATAATTGTCTTTAAACTAGGAATGTTTACTGCATAAATAGAAACATATCACTTTGTAGGCGATTTTTTTCACGGAATATTTTGATTTTATATTTATTAGAGTTTGTGATTAACACAAACACAAACTATGCACAAATATTAGTCGCTAAAAATATTTTATTTATATTCAAGAAAATGTCATTACAATTATTTCCTCTGAAAAATATCAATTTGAACGGATCGTAATGTTCCACTTAAAAAAAAAACATGGTGAAGGTAGTAAGTTTATTGTGATGGTTTCGGAATATTCTTCTTGTCCATCCTTTTCTTGATATTGTAATTCCTCATTTATGTAGGACTATGAACCTTTTAGTGAAGCACTTATTTTATAAATAATCAATTATAATATCCTTCTTTTTTTTTTAACTTATTTGAACAGCCAGCAACAAGTAAATGAGATGACTTACAATAACGGGAATGAAGAAATCACCCAGTGGTAACCGTCCACATTACTTCGCTGTGCACTTATAAGAATCACGAGTCCACTGCCGCCTCAGTCGTCGAGGAGGGTTATCTGGGGAATGGCTGCTGAGGAAAGTTGGTGAATTAATGGATTGTGATGATGTGCGAGACGGGTGTGAAATTCACGGTATCGTATTTTTGGACCAGGTCACTTATAAATGGAATTTGGAGATCGGAATATATTGTCAGGTTAGAAATGTAAAACGGAGCATTGGTTATACAACGGAGTATTTTGGATTGTAGGGTTGGTGGAGGCGGTGGATGTTTGAACGCTTGGTTGAGCCTCATAACTCGAGTACGTAAGTCCAAATTGGTATTAATAGGAGATTGTAGATAAGTAATTTGTTGTTTAAAGTTAGTTTTGAGCGTCTGTCTAGTAGTCACTTGAGTAGGCTGTAACGTTTTTTTTACTTCGTTTCGTTTCAGTCTTGTATGTGGGTTCCATGTCCAGGCGTTTGTCTATATAGAGACCTAGATATTTAATTGTATCAACCCATGGTAATAAGATGTGGTTCATATGAACTGGAGGACAAATGGCACGTCTTAGAGTGAACGTTATATTTTTGCTTTTTTGGACGTTAACCTTCATTTTCCATCTGCAAAACCATTTCTTTAAGGACTGCAAATGTTGCTGAAGGTTACATGTGCTTAAAACCGGATCGGGATATGGGGAAAGGATGTCTGTATTATCTGCGTAGGTAAAGGTATGAGTGTTCGGATTGGTTGGAATATCGGCAGTATATATTGTGAAAAGATAATATCCTGCAACAAAAAAAAATTAAATATAAAAATTAAACATACTTCAAATTATTTAAAAAAAAAAATTAAATAGCATAAAGTTTTATGCAATAAACAATTTTTTATAATTAAAACATTTTAAAAGTTTATTTTTAGTGGTAGTATAAAGATAAAGTGTTGGTGATTGTAGGGGGAGGAGGAAGTTGCCTAAAGGTCGATATAGGCTGTGCCAAATATCTAGGATGTCTCCATGGAGACGGCAGCCTGTGACCTAGTTACCACCACGGTCACTACCCTCAGGCCTATAACAATTAAATTTATTTCCTATATTAAGCAATGTATTATTATTATAAATTACTAGTAAAGAGAGAATAATATAAAAGTAAATACAAATTATGAATTATATCATAATTTATTTTGAAATTTTATTACTTTTCAAAACATACCTTATTGCTGACAGAAAATATTTACTGGGCATTAATAAACTGTAAATGAATCAACATAATATTTCTAACAATAACATGAACTGTAGTTCCGATTCTTAAATCTAGTTCATTAAAAAAAATGATGCTCAATTAACATCTTTTTTGTAAACTGCATACTGAAATTATACGTATAAACCGCACCAGATTGGTTGAATTGCAGTAAGCTGACTGCCCAAATTTGCTCATTCACAGTGCATTTGATCCAGTTCAAGCAAGCGCACTAACATATCCTGCGAAGTAGTTAATATCAGTGATGTTGCAGTTAATTTCTCATTTTAACCAGGTGAGCTAACACTAACCATATTTATGATTGCTTCGAAAAAGGTAGATCCCCCAAAAAAAGCAGCCATGATATCTTTTATTGTATAGAAGATTTTTTCAGCATCTCCAGGCATTTGTTACGCTGTATTAAGAGCGATTGTTTATCAACATCCCCAACCCTCTTTTCTGTATATATTAATGATCTGCCTTTATCCATTGTCCATTCCAGCTACCACCTTTATGCCGATGACTCCCAGATTTACCTGTCCTTTAAGCCTTCTGATCTTCAAGATGCAATAAACAAGCTGCAGGATGATCTTAACAACATTAATTCGTGGGCAGTAGCTAACATGCTTTCCCTTAACCCAGACAAATCCAAAGCCATTGTCATTGGTTCCCAATTCCTCATAAACTCCACTGCTCCCTTCCCCACCCTTTTCCTCAACAACATCCCTATAAAATATTGTTCTTCTGTTAATCCTCTCGTTTTATCCTCGGAATCCCCAGAGACTCCCGCATATCGCACTTCTACCACGAGTTGAACTGGCTCTTCCCTATCTATCGTCGCCAGTACTTCTTAGGCTCTTTACTCTTTCAAGTCATCCAATTTCAAAGACCCTCGTATATCTTTAAACTTCTGAAATTTAAATCGTCTGTCCACACCCGTAACACACGCTCCCGTCCTTCCGATCTTTATACTCCCTCCCACCATACATCCGCTTTTCAAAAATCCTTTGTAATCCGTGCCACCTATTTATGGAACTCCTTACCTTTGTCTATCCGTCGTGCCTCCACTATTGATACCTTCAAGTCCCGTCTTTTTCACCACCTCTTATCCTCACAAGTCTCTCCGAACCCTTAGAAGATTCCTCTCTCTCCTCCTTATCATTCATGGCTTAATCATTTTCAATAATTATTATTATCAATTATTACTAATGATATATACATAATTGTCAAGGATATATACATACTAGGCCACTTGTATTTTGTATTATTGTTCCTAAGGGACTTATGTCCCGGAACAAGAATAAAATTTTTCATTTCATTTCAAAGAAAGCGCTTATTGCGATAGTTTTAGTAGATGGTAATTGTAGACGGAAATTCGAACTTAAGGAGGGATGTTTTACTGTTCATTTAATCTTCAAAACCAATCGTTCGCTATGAAAATATTTTTTTAACAACCTAAACAGCTCATCAAAATTCCAGCCCATGTTCCTCACTTCTTTTTTTTTCATCTTCAGGGTGGATTGTAAAAATTAAACATGAATACGTATTTTTTGCCCGCAAGGAGTATCTGTTGCATGCAGTTACTTGGGGAGTAGCAACTCCACGGGTTACCACAGCTCAGTACTCCATGCACTTCGTCAGAACAATACACAATACAGTTAACTACATGCACTATACACTTTACAGACAAGAGTCTCCGCCCCTAGTTAATTCTTCTAGGTAGGGATTAGCTCAGTGGTAGCGCGCTGGACTAGCAACGCGGAGGTCCCGGGTTCGAATCCAGCATGCTGCCCTTAGATTTTCTCTTCCTAGGAGCGTCTACAACTCACTGTCCGGTGATGGGAAGTGTTGTCTGTAGCTAGAAACCACTGCTCGGAGGCCTGCTGTGCATTGGAGAAGCGCCGGGGGGGGGCACAATAGATCTTTCAAATCGCAGCGTAATAATCCCCTACAACAATCTACATCCGTATTATTATTATTATATTCATCTTTGATCAAGGGATGAAAAAAGGTTTGGTATCTAAAGCTTACCCCTACTTTGGGAGGGGACAAATTTTTGGGATGAACAAATCCTAATATCTACCCCCTCTATTGGGATTGTATTCCATGGTTATTTACTCCAAATTATATAATCAAACACCTAATCCTTCCTATCTGAGTTAAGGCATTGCCTCCTTAGAAAACAGTTATATATAATTTGTTTCCTGTGAATATGGCTTAAGGCAAACAATTTTTCAAGTTTAGTATGAAATTTCTTGTCCCAAATTAGCAATTAGAGGAAATATTTCTGGTCACTGGGCCATCGGTAATGAGCCTGGTTGATTCATTAATGAGAGAGTAAATAACGAAGAAGAGGAAGAAAATTCATTTGTAATCGAAATCCTTCTATTCACCAGTAAGTACATCGACCACTAGATAACCAAAGATCCGCAAGATCTATGAAATAATTGTCTGCAACAGATACGATAAACAAATGAAAGGAACAACCCAATTCTATAAGACATTTAATCGATTAGCAGTTATTTTTATTTTTTCTAAGTACAGCTGGTAAGTAGTCAAATATTCAAAATATCACCGGAAATACGTACATATTTTAGTACATATTACAGTCCGAAAAAAGTTGTCTATCCTTCTGTTACCTCCTCTTCTCTGTGTGTGGTTGAAGAAGTCCAAGCAATCAGGGGAGATTTGACTTGAAGGTTTGTGCAAAATATCGGTCAATAAAAATACAATTACTGAATATTTTGTTGTTTACTTTCTTTCAAGGATTTTCTCGAAACGGCTTCAACATTTTTCCTTAAATTTGGTATAACTAATTGCTGATATTTATGTATGTCACTTTTATTTCATTAAATACTCAGCAAAGATGGGATATGTGGGAATTTTCTGGTAAGTTCTGGCATATATGCTTAATTCTGTTACTGCCATTTAAGTTGTGTTAAGGACTGATAGATAGACATCGTCTAAAGGTCTGTAAAATAGTCACTAAAGTGTGTGTAGCTCCCCTAACTAAGCAGAGTATATTGTACAATATTCTTAACTAATCCTTTCTTTTATTATTACAATATTATCAAGGGTCCCCCAAGATCTGTTGTCATGGTGCCCGGAGTGCTTTGGACAGTGTCTTGTTTGACTGGCATCATTGCTCATCATTGTTAGCTAGGATAGACGTTCTTAGTGCGACAAAAATTAAAGGGCAGCGTTGTGGGAAGGGATTAACTCACGCGGACTACCAACGCGGAGGTGCCGGGAACGAATCCAGCATGCTGCCCATAGGAGTTTTCTCTTTCTAGAAGCCTCTACAGCTCATTATAGTATTGTCTAAACTGTATTGGCTATAGCTAGAGAAGGCCGATAGTGCATTGAGAAGCCTCCGAAGAGCACAATACCTCTAACAGGTCGCACTGCCGAAACCTAGAGTTTCGCCTTTATTTGTCTGAGAGAAAATGTAGTTTTTCAAATTAAAAAACATGCAATCAAGGAAAACAAATTTGTAAGGCTGAAGCATTCCTACAATTTTCAAAATACAATTGAAATCAACCTATCTATATATATAAAAATTCAGCATCCGTATGTTTATGGCCGCAAAACTCGAAAAGTAGTCTATGGATTGACTTTAAATTTTTACACAACGTTGCATTTCTATATAAGAGTGTTTATATATACTTTTTACTCTGAAGTTCTCACGGAAACGGGAACTTCTCCGAGCGTTTCACGAGGTTGGCAGATATAGACAGACTAAGACGCGTTGCGATGTCGGCTCACTCTCTGAACCTCTTTCTCAACTACTTATAAGTTCCTCTATTCCGAAGTTCCCACAAAAATGGGAAATTCCGAGCTAAAATCCGTTCAAACGGCCATATTGCTTTAGCACTTGCTTCTTCAGATATTGCTGCTACGTTGATGGAAGGAGGTAGAACAGCGCATTCAGCTCTTAAACTGTCATGACTTAAACATGCACTTCACAGAAAACCCAACATGTAACATTTCTAAAACATCAGGAATGGGAAAGGTTCTTCGGCGTGCAAAATCATTGTAGGGGATGAGTGTACAATGGCTTATAAGAAGTCATTGGAAGCATTAGACCATACATTGAAAGACTTGCGAAATAATCAGGTTCCATTTGGTGGAGCATTGGTGTTACTAGCCGGTGACTTCAGGCAAACGCTTCCAGTGATACCTCGCTCAACACCAGCTGATGAATTGCATGCCTGCTTGAAATATTCAACTCTTTGAAGCCCAGTAAAAAAAATTCATTTAACGACGAATATGATAATTCAACTTCAAAACGACCCAACAGCTGCCATATTTTCAAGACAAAATTACTCAAACTCGGTAACGACACTGCTCCTACAAATCCAAAAACAGCAAAAATCACCTTCCCATCTAATTTCTGCAACATTCTACATTCAAAAGAAGAATTAGTAGACAGTGTATTCCAAAGCATTGAAACAAAGTAATCAAAATCACGCATGGTTAAGCTTAAAAACTGAAACCTTATCAAATGATATAGTAAGCTTGAAAATGGCAATTATGCCGAAAATGTAGAGTTTTTCTATATTTGTCTAAAAGAAAATATAGTTTTTTTTATTCATTAAACAAAAACATCAATAAAGGAAAAACCCAAATGTGTAAATTTTGTTCATATTACATTTTTGTATTCTTCCAACTTTTCAAAATACCAAATTGAAATCTGCCTATATCAGCATAAAATCATAATATATTGAAAATAAAAATCGAAGTTTGCATTTCATACCCCTTAAAACAAATTGTTTCGGCTCGAACCCTGCTATCTTCGCATGCCAGTCCAGCCAGCTACCATTGAGCTAATCTAGTATATTTAAAATTTTAGAAATTGTTAAGATGAATAATTAAAAATTAGTAATTTTGTGGAAAAAAAAAAATAGTAGAAAACTGTCAAGCTTAAAACTCAAGGAACTCAATGATATAGGTAGTTTTAACATACGAGATGTATTTTATTGTTATTTACTAAATATGCATGATTAGTAAAATAAAAAGCACGATTGAGTTTTCTTTAAAAAGTGGCAATAAAATAAATAAATACAGAAATAACAAACAATTGCTGGTTACGATTGCAAAATTTTATACGAGGTTTTACTTAAAAAAAAGCTTACAAAATACAGCCAAACTGCTTTGTCACAGTACTAAAGGTAATTTGTGTCATAAAATTCAATAAAAAAATCATGCAGATTTGTTGTAAATGGCAAGATAGTGTATTCGTGACAATAACCTGCATCGTATCAACGCTTTTTGTTTTGAAATGATGTTTACAGACCAAAAAAATTGGGAATGAACATAAAAAAAAGAGAAAAAAATCAATTCTTTCCCCTAAGGAACCATTTTCTCTTGGAAAATTGAAATTTTCCTTTAAAAGAAAACAACAAATAAAGTACTATTTTATAGAAAGTTCTAAAAATATTGATCGTGTCAAGTTTATTCCTGTTAATATATATTGATTATGCAAATTTAGAATTAATTTTAACACTTTTGTACTTTTCCACTTACCCTCGAAAGAGAAGTATAGTAACGTTGATACTTTACGATACCGTGTTTTTTACCGGAAATATCCGTTTTGAGTCCCCTGAGTCCAAAAAAGTGGTTTTTAAGCAAATGGTGTATTATGGACCGCATACCTAGAAATTCAAAACCGCAGAGTTGAAACTTGATATTTCCGTTTTAAGGTATCACCATGGGGTCTGACACTACCCTTATCTGTCAAAATCCTCACCTTACTATTGATTTTTTTTTTACTTTTTTGAGATTTTCTCAAAAATGCTCCGACGATTTTCTTTAACTTTCTATACCAACTACACAGACAAAAAAGGCTGGATAACTTTTTATTTGAAACATTTCTCGGGAAAATTCATTTAAGAAGTTATCGGTGAGGGGTGGGGTTAGGTGTTCCATCTAAGTGCATTTCAGTTTTATGAGACAATTATTCATCTTAAATAATATTAATTAGAATGAATATGTTGTTGAAATTTCGAGTTTGGAAAAAATCGAGTTTACTTTACCACTTTACTAAATGCTTTTTGTCACTTTTTTCCACACGATTTTCCAAAAATAGCTCCGACAATTTTCTTGCAACTTATTATATAAACGAAACACACAAAGATCTACCAACTAGTATTTACAAACATTTCTCTGAGAAATTTTATTTAAGGGCACTTGTTAGGGAAGGGGTGGGGTTATGTTTTCGCTAAAGTGCTATCATAGTGGGATTATACTATTCTATCATTCGAAACAAAATTAATAGAATTAAATAGTGGCCAAAGTCTGAGTTTCAAGGAAATTAGTAAACCTGGAATGCGCTTTTGCTGAGCAAGTTTCGATTAAATTTGTATACTAACTATAAATTGCCAATTACAATGTTGAGAACTGGATTAAGAAAAGTTTTGTGAGTTTTACACACTATAGTTTTATTACATTTCTGATTGAAATCGGCTATTCATTGAATATTTATTAATTTCATTTTTGAAAAGGGCATATAAAATTTCAATATATCCGACCATAGACGTTGAAATCATCTAAATAAAAGCAATTTTATCTGACAATGTTATACCATATTATTAGACCCCGGGCTTTGTTATATTAAATAAGTATTCATGCCTATGAGTTACTTTTTAAACAGGGACAGTCCATGTTACCTGTTTATCTATTTTATATTCTAATGTCATTCCGGACAATGAAATGAGATTATTCTAAACCAATGACCCAATAGTGTAACTATAAATAAAATAAAAAATCTTTCCGACTTGTTTATATCTAGAGCAACACAGCAAGGTTTTGTCAATCGTTTTCTTCAGTATTTGAATAATTCATAACTTTTGTTGCAATAATATGAAATGATTTGAATTTTTTTTTTTGTGTGGGCTCGAGTGTTTTGCATTATTTTTAAGAAATTTTTTGTTTTTTTTTTTGAGGGGAGAGGGCGGGAAATATAATGTTTTGAATTTTAAATTATTGGTCTATTTATGTGTGTATGTGTATGTTATGTAGTTTAGATGAAATAATTATAAAATAATAAATAAACCATATAAATTAATATGTATTTTAGATTTCCGCGGCCATTTTCATGAAAACACTTAAGTATCTGGGTTGAGACTGCGTCAATAGTTTTTACTAGAAACCGACGTTACGCTCATATTGCAATGTTCCTCTTCAGGATCGTTAAAACTAGCAAGATAATAAAGCAATCCAAGGTTGAGGAATTTTGACAGATAACTTTCTGTCGGATTGCCGGCAAGGGGTATCTGTTGCATGCAGTTACTTGGGGAGTAACTACCCTACGGGTTGCCACAGCTCAGTATTCCATGCACTTCGTCAGAACAGTGCACAATACACTTAAACTACATATACTACACTTTGCAGACAAGGACAAACACTGTGCACAAACTAGGGTCTCCGCCCCTAATTAATTGGCGTAATCCAAGGGAGAAGGAAGTGATTAGCTCCGTGGTAGCGCGCTGGACTAACAACGCGGAGGTTGGGGGTTCGAATCCATCGCAAGAAATGAAACGGTTGAGGAATTCTGACATATAACTTTCTGTCGGATTGCCCGGAACGGGTATCTGTTGCATGCAGTTACATGGGGAGTAGTGACTTCACGGAGCTATGCACTTCGTTAGAATAGTACGCAATTCACTTAAACTACATATACTACACTTTACAGACAAGGACAAACACATACACAAAGTAGGGTCTTGGTCCCTAGTTGAGTAGGTAAGCCAAGGGAGAAGGAAGTGATTATATAATGGAGTTGATGAGGAGAGAAATTAGGTTTGATTAATTTAACGAAATATGAAGACACTGTTATAATGTAGCTATAAGTTTACACAAACTGCACTGGACTTGTAATGATTTTTATAGAATAAAAGGTGGAGTAGAGATATGACACGATGCGATGTATGGTTGAATCTGATAGATAGATATGTATATTCTTACTGGCTTATATACAGGTTCTCCCCCTCTAGCCTGCTTAAGTCAGAGAATACCAGAGAGGGTCCGTTTTCTCTCTCGTAATTCTCTCTCTTGCCATTACAATTAGCTCGGTGGTAGCGCGCTCGACTAGGAACGCAGAGGTTTCGGGTTCGAATCCAGCATAGTGCCCTTAGATTTTCTCTTCCTAGGCGGCTCTACACCTCCCTGTTCGGTGATGTGCAGTCTTATCTGCTGCTAGAGAGCACTGCTTGGAGAGCGGCAGGGCAATGAGAAGACTCCGGGGACAATAATCCCCGGGAGAAGGTCGCAGCGGGATAATCCCCTGCAACAATCTAATTATAATTCAGTCGGACCTCATGATAATACAAAACAAATGTTGAATTTTTAACGGTCTGTGTTTACATAATATACACATATATACACACACACACACACACACACACACACAAAATCCACTGGAACATCAAAATATGTATTTCCGCTAAAAAGTCAATATTGAAAATTTGACACGATCTAATAACCAGTTAGAGAAAAAAAGAAGAAAATTAATTAAACAAATAAATGGCTGGCAGTTGGTTAAGAAAAATAGTTTTGTCAAAGTGTCCAACACTTCGTACAGATATACACAAGCGTGAAGAAAAATATATTTTGGCAAATGATCGCGACAGCTGGCTGAAGTTGAAAAAAAATGTTATATTTGAATATTACTATTTTTAATATTGGACTTCCTGTTCAAGAAATTAGTGGCGGCAAATCATATTTAGCAAATGGTTTCAATTTTACATATTTTTTGACATAAATCTTCAATTTTAAAAATTAATCTGACAAAAAAATATCTGGTCTGAAACATTCATATGCAATTAATATCATTTAATAGACAAAAATTTGCTTTAAAATTGCAATATTTAATCTGGCTCAACGTACAAAGCTTATATCGACAATTTATATTTAAATCTAACAGTACATCCCCCACATAAATTTTTCTGGGTGATTCATTTTTTTATCTGCGTAGTTAATATTCCAAGTTTAAAGAAAACCGTTGTAGCCATTTTCGAGGGAAATTCCAAAAATCTCTAAAACCTACTCACTTCCTGTAATTGAATTTCTTTAAATTTCGAAATCTAGTGATGCTTCTAATGTAGGTTAATATTATTTTAGTAATAGAACCATATTGTACCGAGGTTAGTACTTTTGTTACCAAATTCACTACTTGCTACCATTTATTTTGAAGTATTTCCGGTTATTTATTGCTCCCTCTCCCCCCACCAGAACTCCCAGAAAATAAAGATGCACGGAAAAATGTTCCAATTAAAACAGATAAGCATTTATATCTGTGTGTATGTGGATATAGTAGAAGTTTTAAGAAAATTTTTGGAGTAGTTTCTGGAAAATCGCTGAAAACCTGAAAAAAAAAAAAAAAAAACGCTCAGTAAGACGCATTTCCAGTTGTTGGATTTTGATCGAAACTTCGTAATTCGGAGGTAGTGGTGTTACCTAAACAGAATACCAAGTTTGATCTTATTTTTTTATATATATTTTACTAGCTAAACCCGGCCACACTTAGCTGTGACTCAGTCTGATTTTAATTATTAGAGAAGTAAATAGAAGTATGATAGTTAACATAGATTCAGCAAGAAAACACATCATTCAATTTAATACTCTACTTTGCGTTGCTGTGAACTGAAAGGAAAGAAAGAAAAAATATTTTTAACTGAAAGAATGTTTTGAAGAGCTGAATGCGCTGTTCTACCTCCTTCCATCAATGTAGCAGCATTACCTGAAGAAGCAAGTGCTAACGCAATATGGCAACTTGAACGGATTTTAGCCAGGATTAAGGAAATTAAGAACGTTTTTCCAGTTCCACCTGGAGCGCTAAAAAGTAAATCCACCGGATTAGTTGGTCACAACTTGTATGATGGTATCAAATGCTATCTTTTGTTCTTGAAGGAGTTTCAGTGTATTTTCTTGGA
Source organism: Triatoma infestans (assembly GCA_011037195.1). Taxonomy (NCBI): domain Eukaryota; kingdom Metazoa; phylum Arthropoda; class Insecta; order Hemiptera; family Reduviidae; genus Triatoma; species Triatoma infestans. The sequence goes on along the minus strand of JAAEAF010004788.1, from coordinate 118,378 downwards.
CGAATAGCTGTAAGTCATTTTTGGTGTATGACTGCTCTCTGAGCAGTTCTCTCTCGAATGTTGCATTGATCGATCTATTCAGTACTGTTACTCTCAATAGTGCCAACAACTTGCCAGGCATTGCAACACAAAGATCCTCAATGAAGATTAGCGCTTCATTGTATATTTCTGCTGTGAAATCCAAGCCATGATTGCGTTTCTTGAGGTATTCTGTGCAGAATATCTTCGGCGGAGAGCGCGCCACGATCGCAACGCGTCTGTGTCTGTCTATTTCTGCCAAATTCATGAAACGCTCGGAATTTCCCGTTTCGTGGCAACTTTGCTATAAAAAGTATATATAAACACTCTTATGTAGAAATGTAACGTTATGTAAAAATTTCAAGTCAATCCTTCGACTACTTTTCGAGTTTTGCGGTCACAAACATACGGATGATGAAGTTTTATAAATATAGATTCACACATTGTAGATTGTTGTAGGGGATTATTGCAACAATGCGACCTGAAAGATCTATTGTGCTCCCCCCCCTGAAAGATCTATTGTGCTTGGATTCTCAGTGCACTGCCGGTCTCCAAGCAGTGTTTTCTAGCTATAGACAACAATGCCCATCACCGGATAGTGAGTTCTAGAGGCTCCTAGGAGGATAAAATCTAAGGGTGGCAAGCTGGATTCGAACCCGAAACCTCTGCTAGTCCGGCGCGCAACCACTGAGGTATTCCCTTCTTTTTCCCTTGGCTTACGCCAATTAACTAGGGACGGAGACTCTAGTTTGTGTTCTGTTATGTCCTTGCTGTAAAGAGTAGAGTGTATGTAAATTAACTGTATTGTGTATTGTTCTGACGAAGTGCATGGATTACTGAGCCGTGGTAACTCTTGGGGTCGCTATTCCCTAAGTAACTGCATGCAACAGATACCTCTTGCGGGCTTTGTTCACACATTCACATAAGGACTATTCGAATGTATAATGTCCATGACTTTTAGAAGGCATCGCAAAAAATGCTAAGCTCTTTACAATCAACAAAAAAAAGAGAAGTTAAATCCATAATATTAGGTTTGGTGAATGCAATTTTGAAAGGACAGATGCATTTAACTATCTCGGGGAACAAAAGAGTTGAAATAAGAGACGATATTAAGTAAGACTGGGGCAAAAATACGAGTATTCTTTGGTACTAACAGCTTATTCCTTCGAGAGAAAGAAGCCTCTTGCTGTTTTTAAACGAAAATAATTTTGAACGTAAGGATTATGGGCTCCATTAAAAAGAGTCGGAAAAATATGAATATTGTGCTAATTTCGCTAGCATAAGAGGAATAAACGTATAGCTTTGAGCATTGAAAATATTAGCCTAGAACACGGGTTGAAATCAATAGTTAATTCACAAATGTAGTGAAATCCAGATTTGTTGGCTTTATATGAGAAGGTCGATCGAGGATCTCGTGAACAAAGAAAATTCCACAAAGCTTAGAAAAACGTGGAATTCTGGAACATGATCGATTTCAAGATTAGCCGAAAGTTAATTTTCGGTCTTAAATGTTTAGTCTTAAAAGAAAAGGTTATGGAACCTAATTGACCAATAGGTTATGGAACCTAATTTGATATTTATTTAAATTTATTTAAATATTTGAAAGCGTTCTAACAATAGTACTTTCTTCTATTTTTTTTTTTTTTTTTGTTGGTAGAATTGAACTGGAGCCAACAAAACATACATTTAACGCCCGTTTCAATGTGCGTACTCACTTCAGGCATATTATCATACAGACTTCACATTAAATTGTACAAAAAAAAACACACACACACACACGAACAACGCCTCTACTTTATATTGTAGCTGAAGTTGAAGTTTTGATAGGCATATTTTTTTCTGAAACACTTGTTGAAACAACTCTAACTGTCTGTCAAACATCATTTAGAGTTGATAATGAGCGTTACGGTTTATTTATTTAAAAAAAAAAATCTGCTTTATTTGCATCAGTTTCGCTGATAGTGTTGCACTGTTTAAACAATAATTTTATTAATTTTACCACATTAATGAACTCATAGATTCCTGGAGAAACAACCAAAGTTTCCAGTTTTTCCTTACTTGGAAAAAATGTTTCACAAAAAAGTGATAGGCGTTTAATGTGTAGATAGTATAGGAAGTTTAAAAATAAAAATCGGCGGAGCCATTTTCGACAAAAGTTGCGACATTCAGTAAAGTCGGAGTGTGTAAACTAAATTTGCTCTGTTCAAGTCTGTGTTGTCACACTGTCTGAAAAACGCATCCTGAAGATGGGCAAACGCCCGAAACCGGTCGATGACCGCAAAATCAAGCAGGCTACCATGGAAAATGTCTCTGAAACCGCCAGAGTGTCTTTTATATAAATTTTCTTTGTCTAATTTTACATGATTCTCTTGAAAACGGCTAATATATTAACCAAATCAAGATAGTTCTTCAGATATTATTTCTTTGACTAATAAACATTGGACAGAAAAATAAGAAATGTCATACCATGTCCATCTCACCTCTGAAACAAAGTGGACAGGATACACAGTCAGAGAACCCACATGTTTACTCCCTTCAATAAATAATGAGGTTTTATTTTTGTATGCCAAACGTAATTGGTGACCAATTTTTTTTATATTCACATTAAAAAATAAATGTGCTCCCCCTGGATATCCAAACTAAACATGTATCAGTCGCCAGTGCAGGCTAAGTTCTTTTATACGGAGCCGAGCGACGCATAATGGTTGATTAGCCGAAGACGTGATGTAGAAGAAAAGCAAACACATATCTTCCAATCGGGTGAATTTCCCACCCATTCCCACTCAATTAATATTTAAATTAAGAACACAATGTAATCAAATAAAGTAAAATTGATAGGTCCTGCAAATTAGGGACAGCAATAAAAATAGAAAATATATATTAATACAAAAAAAGAAAAGCAAGATTTAATTCTTTGAATCATAAAATTGTTCTCAAAAAGTAAGAATTTTAATTTAATACTATTTTTATCTGATTTTTTAAATGTCCAAAATTTTTAATAGATTGATCTATGTTTTCTTTTAGAGCTCTGCACAAACTATATTTTGCGTATAAACATTAGGATTTATCTCCATCTACCTCGATTTATAAAATCTTTTAAATGATATACATTTAAATGTTTACTCTATAACTGAGTCTACCTAATTCATTACGCATCTTCATTAGCCTCTCAACCTTGGTGAGATATACATTCCTATCGCTGCTATTTTTTTTTGCGTGTGTGTGGTATAAAAGAAGACCCCAAGGGGATCTACTGTGCTACCCTTCTGGTGAGCACTCTGTTGCGTGCAGTTACTGTTGCATGCTACCACAGCTCAGTACTCCATGCACTTCGTCAGAACTGTACTCGATATTCTTAAACTACATGCATTCTACACTTTACAGACAAGGACAACACAGTACAAACTAGGATCTCCGTCCGTAGTTAAGTAGGTAAGCCAAGGGAGAAAGAAGGGATTAGCTCAGTGGTAGCGCGCTGGACTAGCAACGCGGGGGTCTCGGGTTCGAATCCAGCATGCTGCCCTTAGATTTTCTCTTCCTAGGAGCCTCTACAACTCACTGACCGGTGTTGGGCAGTGTTGTCTATAGCTAGAGAACACTGCTTGGTGGCTTGCAGTGCCCTGAGAAGACTACGGGGCACAGTTAGCAGTGCGATAATCCCCTACAACAATCTACAATCTACCCCTCTGGGGTCAGAATGGGTCCACACTCCCTTCAGCACCTCTTCCACATTATGATCTCTGAGTAATCTCAGAATCTGAGAAGGTTCTGAGAGTATATCATCATTCAAAACCTGGTAACTACCCAGGCTTCCAAATCTTCTTTGAAAGCATCACAATCAGTTCGTTGAATATTCTGCAGGTGCGATTATCATGTTCTAGACTCAGCTTCTTCAGGTACCCCTCTACAATGTCCCGTTAGGACCTATTTGCATGCGAAATCTATATTTACTCAGACTGATTCAAGTTTCCGATTTTTTCTGGTTATAACTGCCCAGGTAGGTCTTAACATGCTTCAGTGTGTGCTCTATTCATTTCCTCATTTCTGAGCTCTTCCCGAGGAGACTAGTCGCTTATCTCACGAAAGAGGGATGAAGCATCTTTCCTTGCCAGGGTATTTCGGTCACTGTCGTCTAAGATAAGATGCGCCCAAAATAGCGAAACTCTATTATTTCTACCCAGGTCATTAAGATCGCCCAGATCGTTTGCCGAGGCATTTCCATTCCATTTATGAACTGATACATATCAGCACAGTGCTTTAATGGCGTCCTGGCTATCGGATAGGATTACGATGTTTCCTTATATAGGGCACATCTTCCAATTGCGTGAATTTCAGCCTGGAAGTTGCTGGGAGTATTTGACTCCGATTACTTGGTCCATAACCCTAACATTCTGACCCCAGCCCCATCATTTTTCAAGAAACATTGATTTTAGAAGTATTTTGAGGGGCCTGTGATTTTAAATTTAAGCTGCTGTTACAAAAATGTCGCAAAAAAGTTCGATAGAGGGCGTTGCCAGGTAAAACAAGTATAAAACCCTATCACGTTTATTTAATGTAATGCAAGTCCAACTAAACCTTTAATAAACTGCTAGTTTAAAATAAAATTTGTCGCCTAGAATTATAGTAATTACCTACCATAAAAAAAGTTCGCACCACGATATATGTTGCAACGTACTTGTTATAGCGTTTTGAATTTTTATCTACTGACATACATGTATATTCTTTTTGGAAGCACGAAGAAAATAAAATCTGTCAGTATAGGTACTTGAGAATTGAGCAAAAATTGTGCAGAATAATGACTGCCCCATGGTGGAGCAATGATTTCAGAAGTCCTTGAAATCGCGTCACTTCTCCACTCTTGTCTCTTTAATCTTGGTTAGTTAAAAATCAACCCACATTGAACATAGCGCCCCCTCGCTAACAATATTTTTTTTTTTCTACAGTAATTAACCTTAATTTCTAATGAATCTTAATTATAGTTGACCTCTCTTTCTTTTTTTATTTCTGTTACTAATAAAAGTTAATTCCTAAATAATTGTCCATGTTTTATAACAATTTAACTTTTCCTTTTCAAAAATTTATATATTGTCTTTTTTCTTTTTTTTTTATGTGAGAACTTCAAGGCTAACCAACTAAGTTAATTAAAAAATAATTTTACTAGAAATTACTAGAGATAATTGAATTGGGTTAGTCGATAATCCGGATTGTGTTCTCTGCGGAGCCGGGCACATGTCTGGAGATCACATCTTCGAGTGCAAGGCGCTTGCTAATTTACTCGTAAATACACCAACTAATGACCAATTCCCAGCAAGAGCAAAGATATACTGGGCGGAATGCCAACTATGACGCAGGGTATTGGGAAAAAAACTAGAGATAATTAAAGTGAAGTCATTTATAATCGAGAATTGTCAAACACTAAATATAGTCCAGAACAATCAAGACAAGACAAATTCTGGATATCCAAAGAATATTTATTGTCTGTCTTAGTTGCCAGTACTGTCACCATTTTTCCTTGCACTTTAGAAACAGTAGTTTTCATTTTCTTTTATTCCCCTGGTAAGAGAAAATATTGCGAGAAAATATCGTGTCTCAATTTTTAAAATTTGAATTTTCATCAGAAACTTGGAAATGTTTTTAGCAAATGATGTACTAAATATTATGTGTCGTGGTATTGCTTTTTTGATATCTTACGCGAAACTTTTGGACAAAATCCATCAACGAGAATGGGGATATTTACTGAAGTCTTTTTTTTTTTTTTTTTCTAGTTTCCCTCAATTTTCTTTAAAATTAGTATAGTGTCTAAATAGTGTATAAATACCTATTTATAAATATATCTTTATCTATATATTTTAGATATGGAATTAGAATTTTAACATTGAAAATGTCTTACAGAAGGGTGATTTAATAAAAACTGTAGTCGACAAGAAGTACCGTCACAGACAATGGTGGGGATTGATTAAAGTGGGGGTGAGGAAAGATTTGCCCACTTCAATTATCTCTAGTAATTTCTTATAAAGTAGTTTTTAATTAACTTGGTTAGCCTTGAAGTTCTCACATAAAAAAAAAAGACAATAAATAAATTTTAAATTGTTATTAAACATGGACAATTATTTAGAAATTAACTTTTATTAGTAATAGATTAATTCTAGTAACAGATTTAATAGATTTAGATCTATTTAGATTAGAACAGATAAATATATTTTATCTGTTTTTTTAAGGGTTCGGTGGCAGTGGGGCTTCACTCTAAAATACCACTTCAGTACAATGTATGTTTCTATCGCCAATAGAAAATTAAGATATATTAGAACCATTGGTAGAATTCGAAATTTGAAGAAAATCTGTAAACCGGAAGTGAGTTTATGAGTACCGGAATATGTATTTGAGTTTTGTTTTTTTTCAGATTTTCTTGAAAAACGATTGATTTCCTACCATTAAACTTGGAATAGTAACTGTACAGATGTAAAAGAATTGGCTGACTAATTAAAGCAAAATATCATGGTCACGTATTTCCTATAAGAAATATCTTACTTCACAATTGGGTTCCATTTATAGAAAAATCATCTACCATATCATTTCTTATAAAGACACTCAACTGATAAGAATTTTATTATTATTTTTATTATTATTAAGAATCTTTATTTATTTAATTTAAAATACAAAATTCAATTCAATATTTCAGAAATAAAAAAAACAACTTCTAATACAAAAAATAAACAAAAAGAAAATAAACTTCCAAATTAGCAGATAAAACAAAAGACTAGTTATGTTAACATAAAGATAATTCATGGTCCTAAGACCGTCTGAGGAGTTCAGTAGTTATATAATTATTGTCATCATTTATTATTCCAAGAAATATAATTATCATTATTTTACTATTATTGTTACTCAAGACTTAACAAATCTGAGAGTATTTAGCCAATTTTTTTGTTTTTGTTTAATTTTTTTATTTATTTATTATTTATTATTATTATTATTTTAAGCTATATATAAATACATAAAATTATTGAATTAAGGTATATCTCAATTTATATGCATCTTTACAATATTTAACCATACCCTTCCAATTTGAACCGTTTAGCAATTCTATAACTTGGCTTTTATTTAAGACAGTGTCTTTCAACCATTTCTTTCTGATTTCTGATAACACTGGACATATAGCAATAAAGTGAATTATGTCCTCAGGTTACCGCCGGTTGCATCATCTAAATAAAACTTGCTATTTAACTTTAATAGTTCTCCTCTTGCTTTAACTATCCATCTTATATTTTGAATTGACTGAGACCCACCAAAATAATTTCTTTGTTTTAAGTCCGACTCCAGCTCCCTGTACAACTGACAGGCCCTAGAATTTTTTAATTGCTCTAAGTAATGGTCTGTTAATTTAATTTCAAGATTAGTTATAATATTGTTAAAAGCTTGCTTTACATCACTAGTATTATTAAAAACAATTCTTTCTAATTCGAGGTCTAGGTTATATTTATGTCTTAAATTTTTTAAATCAGAATACCAAAAAATCTGTTTCTTTATAATGATTTCCGCCAAAAACCTTGGATATTTTTTGTTGGGCAGTGTGAGACATCTGGTAATATAATTTAGGTGCAATCTTCAAAAAACCGCAATAATTTCTCTACCTGAAGAATTTTAATGATATATAAAATCCGTACGATACCCAAATTTTAATTATTAAAAAAAAAACAAAAGATCAAATAATAATTAATTCAAACACATTTGAACGATTTTTTACACTAATATCGAAATAATAAAATGTAGTTTAACTGGTTCGACTGTTTCCGTAAACGTTCGGCATTCATTCGGGATTGAAATGTTCCATTCATCCCCACTCTATAAACAAATCTTTCCTCCCCCTCCCCCCAACTTTAATCTATCCTCACCATTGTCTGTGACGGTACTTCGTGTCGTTACATTTTTTTTATTAAATCACCCTTCCGTAAAACATTTTTAATGTTAACATTATTTAAGATAGTTCTACGATATTTATGGCGTTCAATTTCGAATTATGTGGGGTTGGTTCAATGTTATTGGCGTTATCTTCTGGTCTACATTGTAATCTACGGAAACTATTTCCCATTAGTTAAAGAAAATTTGTCATTTTATATATAGCAGCAACAAGAAAATATCGTTCATTTGTTTTTCTCACTTCCTTTGCGATTTTCTTTCAATTTCTTATTCTATCTACACACACAATGATGCATCTCAGTTTACCTGAAAACATTTTTACCAGGAGAAATGCTTTTCTTGGGGAGTATAATGGGGTTGTTGAGGAGAGAAATTAGGTTTGATTAAATGAACGAGATATACTAACATTAATATAATGTAGCTAAGTTTACACTAACTGCACTGGACTTTATAATGAAAATGATAGAATGAAAGATGAGAGTTGAGATATGACACGATGCAATGTATGGTTGTATGGTTGTATCTGATAGATCCTTTAGATAGATTCCCACTGGCTTATATACATAGGTTCTCCCACTCTAGCCTGCCTTAATCAGAGAGTAGTCTCTGTTAACCAGAGAGGGCCTCTCTTCTCTCTGCTGTGGTTGCATTATCTTTTCGGTACTATTACAGGGAGGTTCTGGGGGGAGGGGGGGACAATAACGAAGTTTTCTTCTAAAGTATCTCTAATGTGTTTGGTATGTGTTGTAGCACGAGCGGTATTGAAAGGGCTTACGTGTGTGTTTGTAAGTTTTAAGAGAGATATGTTTAAGAAATAGAGAATAAGAACCACAGTATTAAATAAATAATTTAACTGTATATTAATTTCATAACTTAACAAATAGTAATTATTTATTAATTGTGAATAATAAATTAAACTTATAATTATACAAAAACTCTTGCACATAAATAAACTCAAATGTTAAACTCTGTTCTTGGCACACTGACTGTTATAGGATGATATTCCGTTGAATGCTCAAATAATACTCTTCAAACAATGTTCGTGTTGGTAGTATAAATCTGCCGTTTATATATGATTTCTAGAAGGGGGTTACAAGACAAAGAGTGGCCGAGTTCTCCGACCTCTATTTGTAACGGTTTCTTATACCTACGTTTTAACACTTTGCCACCCAACTTACAAATTTCCTTTTAGAAATGATATTATTTACAATGTAAAATATTTCTATTTTTCTATTTCTTTCTAATTTTTTCTTTTTTTCCAAATTATTTCTATTTTTCCATTTGCTTCTTCCATTACATATCCCTTTAGTATGGTTCGGTCGCAGTGAAATGCGGCTCAGCCACCTTTCTGTTTATCTATCTATCTATCTCTTCAGTATAATGTATGGGTCTACCATAGGGTACCATTAAGCTACATTAGTAGCATTGCTAGAATTCTAAAGTTGAATAAAATCGATTAACCAGAAATCGATAATGAGAATATACAGATGTGGTAATGGAATTTTTTTTTTTAGCATTTCGCGAAAAGGCTACAATTCTTTAAACTCGGAATGCTAACTGCCATAGATATAAAATAGCGAAAATCGAAAATAAAGTAACAGGAAGTCTCACCTTTGTTTTGAATTTAGCCGAATCCTTTGGTAAATGCAATATCAACTTATAACTTCCTACGATTTTTCTTTTTTTCATATATTTTGTCCACACACACACACACACACACACACACACGTGTATATATATCTCCAGTTAAGGAATTATCAAATGGGAGAAGTTCAGTTGACGATAGATATGCCTATATACTATATCCAGTGGAACCAAAACACCAACTATTCTTATAGTTAAACATCATGAAAGTTATGATTTTTACATTTTTACTGATGAAAATAAGAACGGTGATCATGTCGTAAGTGTCGTATGGATGATAAGGAAGGAAATAATCTTCTTTTCACCAAAGGCTGCAAACTGGAATCTAGTTGGTCCAATAATCAAGCAGAAGTTCCTTGCTGTACATCTGGCGTTGAAAGCATTGTTTAATGATCAATGCTCTGCTAATAATAGAAGTGTAATTGCAAGCATTATGACTCACAACAAGGTTACATTACACTTGTTACGAGATGTCAGAAAACATCTACCACTAAGGGAGCGCCTAGTGCCACAATAGACCCACGGGGGTGGCGGTGGCGCAGGCTGAAGAGCCAATCCCCCCAAAGAAGAAGGGAGGGCCAATAACATTGGACCAATCCCATGTAATTTGAAATTTAACGTCATAAATACCGCAGTACTATCTCAAATAATTTTAACATTGAAAACGTTTTATGGGTGAGTGATTTGATAAAAAATATAACGACACGAGAAATCGTTACAGACAATTGTGGGGATAGATTGGAGTGGGGTGAGGATAGATTTTATAGAGTGGGGATAAATTGAAAGAGACCGACATAGACTAATACTTCTTCTCCTCTTCTTCTTAAGATATCTCCCTATTCAGGGTTCCTTGCCCCAAGTAACCATTTCGTTACTTGGATTTTTAGCGTACTAAGTTTTTACCTGAGCGGGGGGTTGGCCTGCAGCAGAACCTCCACCCTAGAGGAAGGGAGTTTTATTTCGGGGTTCTCCTCCCCTAGACGAGTTGCTTTCACCATAGCTATCGAGCCTCATCCACCCGTAGTCGGTCGTTCTCCGAAAATAGGGGGCACCAAGTGTAGGCGACCGACATCCTCCCCCCCCGACTAATATTTTTAACAGAATATTTAGGTTCTACAATGTACATTTCAAATGGGTCAAGGCACCTGTCGGCATCACAGGAAATGAAGCAGCAGATTTATTAGCTAAATAGTCTACTATGAATTTATTTATTATACGGTGAATTACAATAAAGTTAAGGAGTATTTTCTTGATGTTTCACTCAGAGAATGGAACGGAAGATGGGAATCAGTAACTGAGGGAGCTAATCATAAAACTATTCTTCTCTTCAGTATAGAAGAGGCAAAAACGTAATTTAAACATCACCTTCAAGCTAATACAAATACTGTATACTTACACTGAGGTCTACGTATATCGTTTCAAAATCATACCAGAACAGCCCTGCATCTGTTCTTCTAGCGGAAAGTGCTCTCAAACCGTAGAGGATATTAATCCTCCAGTATCCTCTTCTCGATGAGAATACGTGCAACTTTAGTTAAAGTTCCCTCATATGATTAGTAAGCCTCATTGTAAACTTGATTATATCATTATTTCCCTGCATTAATTCTATTAATATTTCTAATTAATCAATGCTAAATTAATTTTTTTTAGCATGGCAAAAAATATTTGTATCAAAAAGCAAACTAATGATTTTTTTTAAATGATATAAACAAAATACCAAAATAAAAATGAACCATTTTTAGAAATAAGACCACTAGAAATAGTAATTAGCACAGTACACGTCTGTTTCTCTCTATCACATTTAAAACTGAGTTCACCTTGTAGTTACGTAATAACAATTACCACATGTGTGTGGTATATATATATATATGTATAGAAACATATATATACCTCCGTACAGCCGTGTATATATACACGTTTGGCGCACTATACTATCTTGCACAAACACATATACTTGTTGCACAACTGTTTGTTTATTGGTTTAAAATGGTAGTATAAATTTATCTATAAGTAAACATTATAGTTTATGTTTTAAAATGTTTCATTTATACATCAATAAAGATCAATTACTGAAGTAAATTACAGAAATGAATGTTATTTTTATATTATTTGCACAATAATAAATATCTCGTTGTAATGTAAATGTACTTATTCTTAACTTTAGCAGTAACTAAAACATATACTATTTTCTAAAACTATTTCCTCGCAAGTTGGAGATTGACTTGTCGGAATATTGTAATGTAGCAGGTATTACATACAAATGTAAAAGCACGAGTGCTTGTTTTGAATGCTTGGCTCCAGTGCTCACTCTTTTCTCTTAGCTGATTTAGAGATGTAGGACTTAAAAGCAGCGAAGTAGTGATGCGTTTATTTTGATGGGACACAATTATATAATGCTAGAAACGATTGTATCCGACAAATTTGTTTAGAGAAATAAGTGGTGGAGCGACATTAAGGAAAAAAGAAAAAAAATAAGGAATCAGCGGGCAGTAGTAAAATATCGTTGAACGGATTTTAGGATTCCACTAGAACAATTTCTTACGATACTGTTCAATAAAAAAATTAAAATATTTTCTTGGGACCACTCCAATATATAGCGTATATGCGTTTCGAAGGCGTGTGACAACTAATGGGGATGAATGTGAGATAAGTGCGCTTAGAACAAACATTTCAAAACTATCAGTTTAATGCAGATAACATACTCCATACATATCATAAAAAAAAAATGCATCAATTCAAAGTGGATTAAGTAAAAACGTTGAAATGTTCAGAAAATAATTATCAAGTTGTATGTAAGAAGTTAATACAAAGATAAAGATGGTAAACACAATTTTTGTCTTTGTTAAAGTTTATCAGGAAAGAATAAACACTCTATCAAGAATTTATTAAAAAAAAAAAAAATTAAATTAGTTAGTATTTTTACGCCCGCAACTCCATACACTCGTCAGACAGTACACAATACGTTTAAAACTACATACACTCTACACTTTACAAACAGAGAACACAAACTAGGGTCTCCGTCCCTAGTTGATTGGCGATAGCCAAGGGAGAAGAAAGGTTCGAATCCAGCATGCTGCCCTTAGATTTTCTCTTCCTAGGAGCCTCTACAACTCACTGTCCCGGTGGGGGCAGTGTTTGTCTGTAGCTAGAAAAACACTGCTTCGAGGCCTGCAGTGCCAGTGCACGTTCTCAGTAGAAGGCTCGGGGGGGGGGGGCAAATAGATCTTTCACCTCGCAGTACAACAATCCCGTACAACAATCTACAATCTACCCCTCTGGTGCATGGTTGGTCCACACTCCGTTCAGCACCTCTTCCACATTATGATCTCTGAGAAATCTCAGAATCTGGGAAGGTTCTGAGGGTGTATAGTCCTTCAACACCTGATAACTACCCAGGCTTCCAAATCTTCTTTGAAAGCATCGGTCACTCCGTTGAATAACTGCAGGTGCGATTATCGTGTTCTAGACTCTTCTCCAGGTACCCCTCTTTAATGTCCCGTGAGGAATTATTTGCATGCGAAGTCTATATTTACTCAGACTTATTCACGTTACAAATCTTTTCTGGTTATAACTGCCCAGACAGCACTTATTTGTTTCAGTTTTGGGAGGTTTTTCTAGGAGTTACGTATGTTCTCTTCAGAATAGAAATGATTCTGTGCTCTCCCCGAAGAGACTGGTCGCTTATCTCACAAAAGGGGGGATGAAACACAAGAGGGGGAATGATTGTCTTCCACGCCAACATGCGGTGGCACCCAAAATAGCAAAACTCTATTATTTCTGCCCAGGTCATTAAGTTTGCCGAGGCTAGAGAACACTTGTTGTGGTAGTTGGTTCCGCAGAGCTGGAAAGTATTAGAGACATTTTCCGTGGTAGCCTGCTTCATTTTGTGGTCATCGACCGGTTTCGGGCGTTCGCCCATCTTCAGGATGCGTTTTTCAGACAGTGTGCCAACACAGACTCGTATAGAGTAACTTAGTTTCACACTAACTGAGGTATATATATTTTTTTTTAAATCCTTAACTCTTAAACTAGGTAAAGGGACCATCTGGGTAAAGGGACTAGGTAAAGGGACACCCATCTGGCCACATCCCTTTACCTAGTTTAAGAGTTTAGTATTTTAAACAAAAAAAAATATACCTCAGTTAGTGTGAAACTAAGTTACTCTATACGAGTCTGTGTTGGCACACTGTCTGAAAAACGCATCCTGAAGATGGGCGAACGCCCGAAACCGGTCGATGACCACAAAATGAAGCAGGCTACCACGGAAAATGTCTCTGATGGTAGAGAACACTGCTTGGAGGTCTACAGTGCACTGAGAAGGCTTCGGGGGGACACAATAGATCTTTCAGGTCGCAGTGCGATAATCCACTACAACAATCTAGTATTTTTACGAGAATGTAGATAGATAGACTATTGAACTTTAGTAATGCCAGAAGTTGCCAGAAGACTGTACCATTTATAGTTATATTACTATGTCTTACTACGAATGGTAATGAATTGTCAGAATGCTAACAGTTGGATACTTCGTTGCTAGAAATGGCGTAAAACTAAACAAAAAGGCTTCGGTGCTTCCGGTATAGAATTATCCTTCAGATATCTTTCTGGAAATGGATGCCCTAAACAATTTTAACCAAGTTAAAATCACTATTACCTTCTAAACGGATTTCCTTGAAATGCCTAAACGGAATATAAAGTTTCTGTTTCCTGCAATTTTGCGCCCTCTAGTAAATTTAGTTTACAATACTTATATATAAAAACAATTGGATAACGCTCGTTTTTTTTTTCATACTCTGTTATTTGTTCCGCTGCCAAATTAACAACTTCATTCACTGAAAATGCGGGTGGCTCCGCAATGCTGGATAACATCCGTTATTTTATCCGTCGTAGCATGCATATTGATTTTGTTCCTGATCGGTTTTGGATTTTCATCCAAAGTCAGAGCAAATTTACCTAGTTCGTGTAGAGAGTTAACTTCAACGTAATGTTTCGTTGTTGGTTACAACAAGTGTGAGTGCAACAGAAACATTACGTTGAAGTGAACTCTCTACACGAACTAGGTGAATTTGCTCTGACGATTATTGAAAATCCGAAACCGGTCAGGAAACAAAGTCAATATGCATGCTACGACGGATAAAATACCATTTACTCTCTGAAAAATTTTTTATTGATGTTTTAATTATAATTTTTGTTATAATAATAATAATAATAATAATAGGTCTTTATTAAATTTTTAGATATACAAAAAACATAAGTTACAAAACAGAAAAGCGACAGACAAAACTCATGGTCGACAGACCGTTCGAGAAGATGTCTATACAAAATATTTAATTAATATTAAATAATTTATCGTACAAACATCTCATTATTTAATTAATAATTTTCAAGCTAAAGAAATAGAGAAACAAAAAAAGAAAAATGATAAAAAAAGGAAATAAATAAAACAAAAAATAAATACAACTTGAAGAAAGAATACAAAAAAACAGATTATACAAATAAACAAAATAATTTTTTTTCATACAAAAACCGAATTAATGGAAAACTCATTTCTGCATGAAATTTGGTTTGCATAGATTTTTAACCGGATAAGTAGATCTAAATATCTTTCTCTAAAAAGAAACGTCGACGAACATACCAGACGCCATCTACCTATCTCTAAGGAAAAAGTAAGTAGTATATAATGGATCCGGAGAAGATAACCTCGTTTTCCGTTGATGCACCGCTTCCCTATAACTTACCACTACATTTTCTCTTTAGGCTATGTGTTTAAACTCTGTAAACTTGGAAGAACTCCTGCGTTCCAAAAAAAGACGTTGTCCGATATTCTTTTTCGTTTTCTTACTGACCTTGAAAAGGACTGTTTGCTTGTTTGTTTGTTAAAGATTAATTTATTTCCTGGATAGCTGCGGCGGATTATCTATTGTTTAGTTCCCAAAATAGTATTATTATTATTCGGGTACCTACTGGCTTGGGACCTAAGCCTTTTATCCCCCCGATACCCCCCCATGACCCCTTAATTAATCTCCCCCGGTAGCTTACCGGTTAATCTACAATATCCCAATATATCCCTAAACTCCAACTCGCCCAAGCAATCCTGCGAAAGTGGTGCCCTCCCAAATACGCGAAACCTAGTTCCAACGAAATGGGGACACTGACATAAGTAGTGGTACATCGTTTCCCTAACTCCGTCGTTGCAGTTCTGACAAATGGGACTAGACGTCCTCCCTATGTTAAACATGTGACTGGACACACTTGGGTGTCCAGTCACTATCCCCACCAAGGTCCTCAGACTTGTCCTACTGAGGGACAGGAGAGACTCCGAAATTCCCTGCTTACTTGCTTTTATAAATCTTTTAGCCTGGAGGCACCCCTGCGTGTCCCCCCCCCAGCATTTCTCCAAGGCTCTCATCTCCCAAAGTTTAATCTGTTTATCACGAAACGTCTTTGTGACGGCAAGGGCCTGTTCAGGATCACAAAATGGTAATGATGATCCCTCCCTAGCCAACTGATCTGCCCTCTCAATGCCCTCTATTCCCGCATGTCCGGGTATCCAATAGAGGCGCACCTTACTCATCCGAGCTAAAGCATTAAGCCTCCCAAAATAGTAAGAACTGTGCGGAATCTATGGGACACCACGCGGAGGCAATCGACATCAGGCCCCTCTCCTCCTAGATCCAAATACTGTAATGATATGAAAGTAGCGCTTGTGCCAAGCGTTTATTTAACATCCTCCCATTTTTTATATTATTTTTTACGTAGGTTTTTTTCATCGACCATCAATAATTCAAGTGCTATACAATTTTCTTTCCTCGCATGACTTGACAAAAATATCTGTAATTTTCCCCTATTGTAAAAGTTTATTCTCCTTTTCTTTATTTATTTATTCTCCATTGGAATGTCCTTACTAATATCCCATTCCCCAGTACAATACTCTGTACTCATATTGTCAAACCAAAAGAAAAATAATAATAATAATAATAATAATAATAGCCTTTATTGTTCCCAGAAAAAAATACCAATAATATATACAAAAAATGTGCAAAGAAAATTTAATTGAAAATTAATAAAATAAAATGTTACTTCTTGTAATTCTTGCCTTGAAATAATTTTGGTAACTAGGCCTTGAAAATCTAGTAACTAGGCCCATCTGAGGGCAAAGGCCTCTCCTAGATTTTGCCCATCCCTTCTTGTTTTGAGCATTTCTTTGCCACAATGTTCCACAGAGCCCCGTTACAGCATCCTTCCATCTCGAGAGCGGTCTACCTTTTCTCCGAGTGCTATCCAAAGGAATCCATTCAGTTAATCTCTTCGCCCATCTATCTTCCTTCATCCTTGCCACATGCCCAGCCCATTTCCACTTTATCTTCAACGCCGCTTCCACCTCATCAGACATTCGAGTTTTTTTCCCTTATAAGTTCATTTTTAATTCTATCTTTTCATGTAATATTAAGCATAATTCTTTCCATTTAGCGCTGAGTCGCCTTAGGCTGTTTTGAGTTTTCTTCGCCGTGGCTTACACCTGTGCACCATATAACAAGCATGGAAGAATACAGGAATCAAAAACTCGGGACTTCAATTCTGTTCTCATGGCACTTTTAAAAACAAATTTGAGAGCCCAGTATTTCTTCCAAGCTATACTAATACGACGGTTTACTTCTTTTAAGGTGCCATTGTGAAATGAAAGGAGCTGCCCAAGTTACACAGTGCTTTCGATTTTGAGGCCCACCTGAGTCTCTTGCCTTCTAAAGAAATGATACCAGTGTTATTACTATTCGTCATTAGCACAGTTTTTTCTTCATTGATCCTAAGACCAACCTCTTTACCTTCCTCATTCAAAGATGTTATCATCTCTGAAAGGTCCTGCTCCGATTCTGAAAAGAGAACAAGAGAACAATATCATCTGCAATTAGAAGTAAAATACGAGAACAAAACTCTTTTACGAATTTAAACATCAGCTAAACAATAAAAAAGATTTCAGTTCAGCAAGTTTAATTATAATTTATTCATATATAAACTTCCGGTAGATACAGTTTCTCGTCACTTCATCTTCTACCAAACGAGTGATTGCACACAAACATCGATAATTTTTCCTTAATAAGATAGACATATCTAGTACTTTTTTTTTTTTTATTACATTTTTTACAGCTACAAAGGAATGTGTAAGGAAACATTGACCAATAGAATTAGAACGCAAAAAAAAATTGCTTTATCGAGTAAAGTCCACTTCTGGACAATTGATTTTCCTCTAACTGGAATTACAGCAACACATTTAATCCTTATTAATATTATATAGATGATAGGATCAAATAATATACGAAAATAGCACTTTAGAGAAAAGTCTAACATCACCCCCTCCTCCAATTCCCCTGTAAAATGAATTTTCCCAGAAAAATGTTTCGTTGAAGCTCCTTATATTTATATTTTAGATCTTTCTTGTTCAAAGTAAATCATTGAAGCTACTTTCGAGAAAATTGCAAAAAATTAAAAAAAAATACTTCATACAGTAAAATGGTTCTACCAGATTGACAGATTTCGGTCAAAACCTTATTGACGGATCACCTAGTAAAATTTAAACGTAATATCAAGTTCAAACTTTCAGCAGTTTTCTATTTTTGTGTTATGCTAATCACATTCGCACATTATTTATTATATTTTATGTTTTAGACCAATTAAAAAAACCACTTTTTTCTGACTCAGGGACACCAAAAAGGAAAAAGGGATCCGAATTTGAAAATTTGGCGCGATAGCAATACTTTGGTATTTTTCTATACTATAATAGGCATTTCCAGAATTGTTTTAAAGTTTTTTTTTTTTTTCCTTGTAACAATATTTTATATATATTTTTTAAGAGTGTTCTTGAATGGAAACAAAGAATGTTATTAGAAGTAGCCATCCTTGGAGGAATTAACCAATTAGTAGTTCGGTGCCTTCGACAAATGCATTTAAGATTTTGTCCTTCAACTAACGGATGAATAGGAAAACGATCAATCAGAATTATTCCATGCTTACATTCACAGTTACAGGCCAAATGTGTTATAGGCCACAAATGAGGCCATTGAAATTTTTCTACGATCACCAAATCGTTGAGATCTTCGGTAGTTTTTATTATTCAAGATAAATGATTTTACTGTTGACTTGTTTCCAAGATTTACAAGTATTTGTCAAAACCATTCTACAACAAGAATAATTACAAATATTTGCCATGGTACTTTGTTCAATGTAGTTTGCTGAGAAAAGCTTTGTTAGTGAAAGTCAACTCTCTACACAAAACTTGATGAAGTAGATCTGAATGGACGATGGAGAAAAATTCGAAACCAAAAAGAATTTAATATAAGGAAGGCATGCTTTGAAGGATAAAATCCCCTGTGTTTAGTCTAGTATATTCGCAGATGCTGAGATGGTGTATTTTGTAAGAGCGAACTGACATTTCATTGCTTTACAGAACTCTACGCGTAGCCAATGTACAATTAAATGTAGAAAAGAGATTCCATCCAGTCTGCTATCTAAAAAAAGCCTGGAAAATCCTTTTTCATTATTTGAAAATATACTATCCGTTTATTTAAACTCTATCCTAATTATATTAGGATTCCATCCGAAATAGCATCACTTAATAGTGATGAATGAATAGTCAGTTTATAGCTTGTTTATGAAACCGATAAAAATCTAAACTGAAATCAAGTAAAATGTTAATAAATCAAATAAATTATATTGTAATCTTTCAGTGAGGAATTTTAAAAGATAACAGCTGTCTGTTCAGGCAGTAAACTGAACTTAAATAAAATGAAAATCTACTACAAACATATGGAAGACTAGCCTAAACATATCTGCGACCTTTAAAGAAAGACATTTATAAAGAGAGAGAAGGGAACATATATATAGAAAAGAAGGATGGTAGCAATAACGGAGCATAAATCATATGTTAGTGACGAGCAAGGGCATTGCACTCCTCCGAGTTGAAATGTTCATTGTATTTTAGTGTCATGGCAAACTACTATAATATTTATACAGCTCACCGTGTAATGGAGTATAACATTAAAACATACACAATGCATGTACATTAAATATGTATCAGTTATAAAACATATATGCTATATTTTGTAGTAAAATTTATTTTAACCAACCAACCAACCAACCAACCAACCACGGGACAACCTGTGGTTTAGTGCCCATTCTTTATATATTTACAACTCTATTTGTGTCCACACTAAATTACATTCATAATTATTATCAACTAATGCTTATGTTAGATTATTCCAAAAATGTTCATGGCCTTAATTTACATTCTAATCATAAAGACAGAGAATTATGACTGCACTGTTTCATTTAATGATTCCTTTATAAATTAAAAATTATCTTAATATCAATCTTACCTTAATTTTTTTTTTTTTTTTAATAAATTTCATAAACAAAATTATCTTTTATTGTCTATTTCCAATTTTATCTGAACATTATTTAATATTTTTACCCTTTTGTCATCTCATTTATCAGTTTACGTCTCTTGTTTGATTTCAAAGTTGGTTTCTCATGGGAAAGAATGAGAGAAAAACATTAGACATTATTCCTAGTTAATTTACTAATTGAGCCCCAAATATTTATTGGTGAAGTGTATTTGGTGTGATGTGTTGTAGTAGCTTGTGGCGTGAGCGGTTTTTTAAAGGGCTTGTAGTTTGTGGCTGATTGTAAGTTTTAAGAGAGAGAACTAATTAGAATAATTAAGAAAACACTGGTAGATTAAATTAAATATATTCTTTAAAGATAATTTAAATGCTATTCAATAACACAGGCATATGCTTATTAATTTACTGAAATTACTTGGAATAAACTCTTATGTTTTAACTAATATCTGACACTGATTCCTGAAGTGATCTCCTTCGGTGTCTCTTTCAGACTCTTCTGAAGGAATCTCTTCTCTTTCTTAGTTCAAATCCTTTCAAATAATGCTGGCACGCCTGGAGGGAGTTTTATTGTTTTACCCTAACTGTTTATTTCCCTTTGTCTCTTGGTTTGCATTGACCTAGATTGTAGTACCTGGCTCTATCCCCATCACTAAAATACACTATTTGAACTAGCTAATTTTCACAAAATTATTTTTCTTAACTTTTTTCCAAAACTATTATTTTTCCATTTCGTTCTTCTACTACATTGGATATGAGTTATAAATAAAATATTGATTCGCAGACAAATAAATAAATATACAATATGCTCACTTTTCGACAAATATATTTCTTTTTCAAGAAAAAACAATAATTTACAGATTAAAGATAAGACACTTCAAAAAAAAGAACGGCAATATAGTAATAATCATGACGATAATAATAATAATATAGGGAAGGTATTAGCTCAGTGGTTAGCGCACTGGAGATCTTGGGTTTGAGCTGTGCTGCACTTAGATTTTTTTCTTCCTAGGAACCTCTACAGCTCTCTTTTCGGTGATCAGCTTTCTGACAGTGTTGTCTTGTAACTGGAGAACACTGTCCGGAGGCCGGCAGTACATTGAGAAGGCTCCGGGCGCCAATAACCATAGATGTTG